>JAOQIF010000333.1:0-83137 GCA_026260285.1 Colletotrichum sansevieriae
TAAATATTATCTACTATAGCTCTTGCTTTAATAGGAGGTCCTAGGGGTTTAATATCTAACTAGCTAGACTAGATAGGAGTTATAACTCTTTTATCTCTTAGGGGTAGAAGGGTGATTCTCTCGCTAGCTCTATAAAGGCTTTCTTCTCTAGATAGGGGCATAAAAAGTACTACTATTACTAGAGTATCCCTTATAGCTACGATTATATTAATAATACTAATTAACATAGCTATATAGTTATTAGGCTCGAGTATCTAGTAATAATATAGATTAGCTTTTACCTTCTAGCCTATATCGATAATATCTATATAGGGTATATAGTTATTATCCTATTCGAGAGAGGCGAGGTTCGCTATCTAGTTGCGAAATTATTTACTAAGGCTAAGGGTAAAGTTATAATCCTTATAAGCCTGCTAGAAACTATAGAGCTTATAAGCCTTATTATAATATCCGATTCTAGCTATATCTCCTATATTATAATATTCCTCTATAAGAGAGGGATTACTATACTAATTTAATATTAAACTCGAATAGTTAGCTATATAAGTTAATAGTTAAAACCTCTATCTCTTTAACTTCTTTAACTTCCTTCCTTTTAGTATATAAATACTTTTAGAAGGAGGTTTTGAGGTTAAGTCTAAGTCCTCTACCTCGTTATAAGTCTTTATAATATAAGGGAGGTCTTAGATAAGGAAAAAAAGAGATAGGTCGTGCTACTAGATATTATAGTCTTCCTACTAGCCTAGGGCTATAGTAGGGGTTGCTAAAACTGCAAGTAAAATAAGGAAAAGAGCAATATAAGCGTGAATAATAATAAATAGTATAATAGGTAATTATAGGTATATCGTAATATATTCTATAATAGCTAAGCTTTCTAAGCTATCTGCTAGAAGTCTCCTACTAAAAGGATGGGCGTTAAGCCTAACCGTGGTCACGTGGAATGCCACGCGATAGCCGACTACATCACCAAAAGGCGTGTGACAATTACTATAAAAAGATTAAGATAGAGAGCTCCTACTAATAACTAGAGGAGATTTAGGTAGCTAATATAGTAACTAAGCTAAACCCTAAGCTCTAATACTATATTATAGTAAACAGATTACTAAAATTATAGCTTAACCTTAATATAAAAGCTAGGAATACTAAACTTATAGTTAATATATAAGTATATAAGGTACTAATAAGAGACTGGGGGATTAATAATAAGGAATAATAACTAGAAGGCTAAACTACTAATCTAGAGGGATAAACTAAGGCTATAAGGGGGGATTATAGCAATACTAATAACTACTAGGAGGATACTGTAAGGGATTAGGATTACAGCGCCGGGCCTCCGCCGAGGTTTAACTGCATTAGTCAGCCGAGCCCTAAAAAGGGCTCTGCGCGCACAAGTAGCTAGAAGGGCTAACTTATCTTCTATAATATAACTAACCCCTATATTACTACTACTCTTTCCTTCCCTAGCCTAGCCTTTTATAAGCTATATCCTTATAATTAGATAAGTTCTACCTAATTAATAGGCAACTAGCTCTAGAATAAGTAGCAGTATAAGATCAGGCCTCCGCTAAGGCATTGCTAGCACCTCCGCGCCTGATAAGCTAAGTGAAAATTTTACTTTTAAAACCCCTCTAGCTACTATAGGCCCTGATATAGCCCTTATTGCTAAACTTATTGCAACTATTTAGCGCTAAGCTAACTATAATAATGCGCTTATTTAGGCCCTGTCTGCACGCCCTATGCTAGTCTCTGAGACCTCTGAGACCTAGGCTAATAAATATAAACGCCCTCTAGTATACCCTTGCGGGACCCTCGCTAAAAATAGTATACTAGCCTAAATCTATAATTAGCTAATAGTAATAGAAGATAGCAACGCCCTCTAGCCTAGATCCTCTAAGCTGCAGAAGATCTAGTAGGTACTTATAAGGGTAACTACTAGGCTATAAATATAGTAGCGCTACTATTATACTAGCTTTACTAATTTAATATAAGCTAACTTCTCTATATTTATCTACTAAGAACATATTAACCCTAGACTATAGGAATACTAGCTATATAGCCTCCTTAATAGCCTTTAGCAGGAACCTAGCTAATAGCCTCTCTAGTTTTTCGCTAAGTAGTTAGCAATCTACTAGGCCTTTAGAACCCCGGACTTCAAAGAGTCCTAGGCCTAAGCCCTTACTTTTTACTTCTAGCTTTTACCCTAGATTTAGCAGGGCCTTAAACGCTAGAAATTTAATATATAGCAGCTGCGCGCTATAGCTACTACTATAGAGTAGCTATAGGATATATACCTAGAGCAGTTCGTAGAGCCCGTAGCGCTACTAGCGCGAGCAGCTACTAATAAGCCCGCCCTAAAGAGGGCTTATTTTAACTATAGCAGCCCTAATACCCTAGGCAGCATATGCTAAAAGTATAGCAGGACTAACTACTGCGAGGCTAACTACTAGGCTAATCTATAGTGCTAAGAGTGCTATAGGAAGGGCTACCCTACTAATTAGTGCTATTTCCGCTAGCTAGTTGCTGTAAGAGTATGGCTAAAGGCCTAAACCAGGAAAGGCTAGAATGTTGAAACGTAGGTATCCGTTATTATATTGAACTATTGCTTAACCTTCTAAGTCTATAGCTTATAGAGTTTTCTCTAAGATATATTTATCTACCCCTAACTTACTAACGTTTTGCTAATAGCGTGGCTCTATATCCTATACCTGCTATTATTCCTTATAATTACCCCCCCTTCTAAAGCCTTAGTCCCTAAGGCGTACTAGTAGGGTAATATAGCTCTATATTACTAACTATAGGGCGATAGTTTAGCATCTTTATTATATTATTTGCTATTACTCCTTCCTACGCTAGATTTAGGCTGCTATAGCAAATAATATATTTTATTTTCCCACGCTTTATATATTTTGAATTTTGAGCATTACTATTATTTTTTTAATTAGTTATTAATAGTTATGCGACCGTTTAGCAGTATATAGCTAGTGATTATTTAGCCTTATTGCCTAGCAACGCTAAGTATAAAAGGGTAACTTCTTTTCAAGGTCTCTAACCTAGCTGAATTTTTCCCTCTTTAGCATCCTTTTTTTTTTTAACTTAGTAGTCTCTTATTTTTCTCTTTATTATCTATTCTATAAGCTTTCGCTATAATTATCAATTTTCCTTCCCTCTCTTTCTTTAGTTTATCTCTTTCCCTATTATTTCGCTAATTATTCTCTATAATATCTCATATTGCGCATATAGGTGTAATACTTGCTAAGTATTTATATAATCCTAAGATCCTTTCTAGCAACCTTATTAGTACTACTAATAGTAGCTATCCTTGCCTCAGCTATCTCTATAAGATATATTAGGATATTATTAACCTTCGCTATATATATAGTAAGTATATATATAAAAGCATCTATTATAACTTCAATAAGAAAAAATGCGCTACTAGAAGTCTCTGCCTATTCGCTGCCTCGTTGCTATATGCTAACGCCTAGTAGGTCCCCTAGGAGCTTTAGGGCATAGCCTAGATAACCTGGAATATATTCTATTAGATCTAAATTTAGGAATATAAGGGCGTCTTAACCCCTCTTTATTAATATTATATACTCGCTTCTCTTAGTAACTATTTAGTAATATAAAAGCATATTACTAAGCTTATCTATAATCCTACTACTAGTAGTAGTAGCTATAATATAGAGCAGCTCTAACTCCAGGAGCTCGCTTCTATCTATGAGCACCTCGCTCTTAATATCTTAGTTTATATAGGCTATTACTCGCTGCTCCCTCGCTAATTATATCCTACTAATAATTAGTTCTAGGTTAATACCCTTTATAATAGTATCAATATACTTCAGCGCCTGAACGCCGCCTAGCTGCTATATATTTATAATAATAATCCCGCTATATACTTCTATAATAAGATTAATCATCTAATTAATAACCCTTTGATAAAACTAGCCCCTAAGCGCTCTTATGAGTATAATATTAACTCCTTTCCTAAGTTTAGTAAGTTACTCTAGGATAATCTCCTGAAGTATACTTCTAATAACGTTCCCTCCTGCTTTATTACTATTACTAGCGCTCGCCCCGTTTCCTATACCTCCTATCTCTATACCCCTACTAAATATAGCTAAGAGGATAGTAATAATTTACCAAAAAAGGCTAGGAAGGCTAAAAAGGCTAGGGTTACTATTACTATCTCTAATAGTAGCTCTAGTAATAAGTTAGGTAGCGAGGTAGGTAGTAGCTCTAGTAGCAAGTTAGGTAGTGACTTAGGTAGTAAGTCTAGTAGTAAGTTAGTAGGTAGTTAGTCTGCGGGTAATAATAATAGGGATGCTAGTAATGCTAGCTTAGTAATTAGTTGCTATAGTGGTACTCGTGGTTATATTAGTCGGGGTGTTTATACCCGTGGCTATAGTTAGAAATAAATAACTAGTTAGATTGTTAGCTCTCTTTCTTTTCTTTATAAGATAATACCCTCTTTTCGCTATAATATTAGCAATAATTCGCTACTTAATATAATTAATATTCTGATTCTTAATTTAGCTTCTATTCTATAGTCTCGTGATTTATAATTAGCAACTTCTTCGCAACTAGTTATCCTATTTCTTATAAGACCTCCTATACTATCTATTGAACTTATAAATAGCTTCTTGCGCATTCGCTAAGTTCTCTATAGGCTCCTATATATTATATTCTATCAGCTATCCTACCTATTTAACTAGATATTGCGCATTATTACTAATACCTTACTATATAATAATCTCTTCTACTTCCTATTCCTCTAGCTTATCCTTAAGCTCTAGGTATATAGGCGAACCTTTGCTACCTACTTAGCGGTTATCTTATAGTTCTAGTAAGGTAATAGAGAATATATTATATATCTATTAGTATTATAATAGTAGATAGACCTTATATACATGCATACTAACTAGTTCTATAATAGCTATCTATATAAACCTAAGTGCTAGTTTCTTATTCTTAAACTAGAAGTTCTTTATTAATAGCTTAATAACCTATTCCTAATAGTAGGTCTAGTCCTTATACCTTATATTATAATACTTAGCTTATACCTTAGTAGCCTTCTGCTACTATTCCTAGGCCCTCTCGCGGAGTCTTGAAATATATTTAATTCGCTCCTTTATGCCCTATACTATAACCCTATTTGCAGGAGCTACGTATTCTATATAACGCAGGTAGTAACTATATAAGGCCTCTATTAGCAAGTAGTTAGTAGTGCTATAGTAACTACTATTATATGCGAACTCCGCCTCAGGTAGTTAGACTACTTATTCTTATAGCGAGTTGCTAGCATATGCTCGCAGGTACTTTTCTAATATCTGATATATCCTTTCTAACTACCTATTAGTCTAGGGATAGTATATAGTAGAGAGGCGGCGCTTAATAGCCCTCTCTCTTATGAACTCTTCCTAAAATTAGCTAGTTAGGAGCTTATTTTAGTTGCTAATAATACCCTCTAGAGTGCTAAAGTAGTATTTAACCTATTTATACATTATCCGCGCTAACTTAGCAGCTATTAGCTACTTTATTATTAGGATAAATATAGCGAACTTAGTTATTTAGTATATAATAATAAGAACTGCGTTATATTCTCCGCCTATATGCTAAGAGCTCGCTAGCAGTCTAGTAATAAAGTCTATGCTTATTTCCTAAAATAGGTATATAGGTAAGCGTAGTAGTTATAACTTTCTATAAGGCTTATACCTCGGAACGCAGTTCCCCTAGCATATATAGCACCCTGTAATATAATTATATATATCTATAGCTAAGCTTAGCTAATAGAAGTTCCTCGAGATTAACTTAGTAGTCTTATTCACCTCTATATAAACCGCCCTATAGTTATTATAATATTAGCAAAGGATCTCTAGCCTTAGAGACCCTTCTTATAATATCTCTAGCTATCCCTTATAGAATAGGGTTCTATAACTATTAATTATATAGCCCCTATAATTACTAGCCGGTCTGCGCGCCTACTCTAATTATATCTAGTAATATAAGTTATTAGCCTATAGTCTGCGGATAAGATTCTCTATTACTTTAGAGGGTTGCTAACTATCTGCTGTTTCGCTCGTTATAAGCTCCCTTATAACCTAGCATAGGATATACTACTACGCTATAATAACCCTAGGTCTAAGCAAGTCCTCTTAGTTAATAACTTCTCGCTAAATATTCTCTATATTACCTCTTGCTCTTTAGCATCAGGTTATTATAGCTACTATAGTTATAGTAATATTAGCACGCTATAGAGCGCGATGCTAACTAGAGACTAAGGCGTCTCTACCCCTAGAGCTATCTATCTAGAAGGGGCACCTTATGCTAGCCCTTATAGTATTAATAAATGCTTTTGAGGTCTCTATACTACCTTATAGTATAATAATACTTATCTAAAGGTCTACTAGTAGTTTGCTAATAAACCTTAGCTTCCTTACTAGGGTTAGGAGTATATTATTATACTTTACCTCCCCCTCTATATAATCTAGCCTCCTAGATAGACTATCTGCTAGGTTTATAACCCCTAACTTATGCTCTAGGTTGAAATTAAATACTATGAGTTTATATACCTACCTAGCAAGCCTTACCTAAAGGTCTTATATAGGCATGCTAATAACTCCTTTTAGTATCTAGTAATCTATTAGGATTATGAACTTCTTTAATATACCCTAAAGGTAGTAAGCCTAATAGTCTAAGCTTTTAACTATAGCGAGAAGTTCCTATTAGCCTGCTCTTTAACGTTGCTTTATATTACTAAGCTTTTATAAATAGTAAGCGACTAGTTACTACTAACTATTAATATACTATAATAAGATGCTAGATATAGCCTTTATAGAAGCATCCGTCTTAACCCTTATCTCATAGGTTAGGTCCTAGTATTAGAGAATAGTTACTAAGCAGAAGGCAGCTTAAAGCTGCTTAAAGGCTTATTAAGCCTCTTCTAGCCAGTAGAACTCACCTCCTTTCTTACTATTCTCGCTACCTTTTAATAAAGATATTATTAGTGCTATAATACCTAAATATCCTATAATAAACTTATAATAGAAGTTATAAAATCTAAGGAAGACTTAGATATCTTAGTATCTCTTTAGCAGCTTCTATTTAGTAATAGCTTAGATATGAGTTTAATCTATTAATATACCCTTAGGCGTAATAATATATCCTAGGAACTCTACCTGCTATTAATAGAACTTATACTTATTAAGCTTAGTATAGAGCTCCTACTAGCGAAGCCTATAGAGCACTTAGAGAAGGTCTTTTATATATTACTCTCTTATCTTAGAATAGATTATAATATTATCTATATAAGTAATATAATAGGTATCTAGCAGCTTAGCGAGCGCTTAGTAAATATACGCCTAGAATATAGCTAGGGCGTTTATAAGTCTAAATAGCATAATAGTATATTCAAAGTACCTATAATATATCCTAAATGCTATTTTCTAGTAATCCTCTAGCTTAATGCGAATATAAAAGTATATATCTCGAATATCGACTTTTAAGATCTATTTCGCTCCCTAAAGCCTATCTAATAGTTTGCTAATAAGAGGGAGTAGATATTAGTTCTTTATTATTACCTTATTAAAGCTTTGATAATCTATATAAAAGCATAGGGACCTATCTTTCTTAGGTATGAAAAGGATAGGGGCGCCTGCCTCGCTAGTTAAGGGTTAGATCCGCCCTATTGCTTAGTTATTAGCGATATATTAGCGAAGTTCTTCAAACTAATGCTCGTTTAATAGGTATATAGGCTTATATAGAGGTTTCTTCCCTTTAATTAAGTTAATAGTATATCCTACGCCCTCTAGGACTAGGTATTGCTTTGCTAACTATTTATTAAATATTACCTATTTACTAAATAGCTCTAGTAGTAACTCTATATCACCCTCTAGGGTATCTTCTTCTTCTAGAGCCCCTATTAGCAGCTTATAGGGGGTGATATTCCCTAATATATATATAATATAAGCCTTCTAGCTATTCTTAATAATCTCTTATATAAATACTAATAGCTTAGCAATACTAAAGCGTTTATATTCCTAGGTATTTATCTAGGTATTGATTATAATACCCTCTCTTCCTATAGAGTATTATAATAGGAGGAGGTCTCCTGCTCCTTTAGGTTAGGGGCCTTTAGCAAAGAGTTGCTATATCTTCCTTGCTTCTCCTCCTAAGTTAATAAAGAAAAATATTAACTAGTATATATTCTAGCCTATTATAGATAACCTATCAAACCCTTCTAACGTAGGAGTAATAGCTACTATAGGTTATAATTATAAGGACTTAGCTAGTTAATTACTAATAATATTAACCTAGGAATAGGAATCTATATCTACTACTACTTCTTATTTAGCGATATTCTAGAGAATAATTACTTATCCTTTTATAATAGCTCCCTTAGGGAGAGTATCTAGTTCTAATTTAAGCAAAGGGGTTACTAGTATAGTCCCCTAGCTTACTTATTTTCTAACGAGTTAAGTTCCTTAACTCTTATAGATTAGCTTATATTAACCCTCGCCTTTTTAGCGAGTGCTTAGTATCCTATTGACGTTTTATTCATACTTCGTCTCACGCGTTTATCCAAGTAGTCTGCCTTCTTATACCCCTTATGCTTATAGCTAAAGCATATTATATAATTAGATATTATAGGTTATATATTAGGGCTAGATATAGGCCCGTTCTAATTAGATCCCTATATCGCGCTACTAACCTATTAGTAAGGCATCAGGCTCTATAAACCCTATATTATCTTCTAGCTAGAACCCTGCTAGCCTGCCTTTTAGCTTAACCTCGCTATTAGGGGCCCCCTTAGGTTATACTCTTCCCTTATATACTATTTCTTACTTTCGCTTTATAGAGGTTTGCTACCCTATTAGCAATATATCTCCTATAAGTATTTAGCTTCTATAGCTATATCTCTTAGCCTCTATATCTCAATTTTCTAATATTTAAGTTCCCTATATAGGAATAGGACTAATTAGAAGTATAGTATATAAGCCTTAGCCTTGCTATCTTCGATACTAATTATACCTAAGTCCTAATATATCGCTAACTATTTAGCAAAGAACTATATTAATAACTATATCTCCTTCTGCCTTATTATATCTAGCTTCTTATAGTACCTTCGCTCCTAAAGCTTAGGGTTAATATGCTATTAGTAAGTAAATATTATAAATTTAGCTTATACTAGGTCTCTTTCTAGCCTAGCCTTATAGTATTGCTACTAGGTCTATAGGGATAGGCTTATTTTTATGAGCACCTATTAGACCTACTGCTCTAGTATACCACTAGCGCATAGTTAGTTTCTATCCTTAATCGCTTAGATCTAGTTACTAACCTAGTCTATAGTAAAGTCCTTAGTTATAATATAGTAGTTATATATAGGGGGCTTTTTATATTCTCTCTATAAGTATCTTATTACTAAGCAATTAGCAAGTTCCTATAGTAGGGTAGTAGTTTGTTCTTTATGCTACTATTATTATAGATATATCTACTCTATAAGGCTCTCCTACTATTTCTATAGTAACCCTATAGCCTAGGTAAGGATGCTAGAGATACTAGCTTCTCAGGGCGTCCTAGGCGGGGTGCCCTATTAGCTACTACTCGCTATCTATTTGCTCCTTAAGGGGTAGTCTGCCTAGTCTAGCGCTACCTAAGACCTAGCTTAACCCCTTGGGGTTATTCCTCCTGCTATATTATTACTAGGGTTATCTATTCCCTTAGCATACTATCTACGCTATACTCCCTATATCTTAGGGCTTAGTGAATAATTAATATCTTATTAGCTAAGACCCTATTAGTTATATTCTATATACCTAGACTAGAGATTATTATAATTAAACTCTATTACTAAATCGTTAGTATACTATTACTAGTTTACTTTAGATATTCTAACTAGCGCTAGTTTCTTAAATCGAGGTAGAAGTAGTAGAATTATAAGAATATAGCTAAAGGCCTAAACCAGGAAAGGCTAGAATATTAAAACGTAGGTATTTATTATTATATTAAACTATTACTTAATCTTCTAAGTCTATAGCTTATAGAGTTTTCTCTAAGGTGTATTTATCCGCCCCTAACTTGCTGACGTTTTGCTGATAGCGTGGCTCTGTATCCTGCACCCGCTATTGTTCCTTATAGTTGCTAGGCCCTCAGTAGGCCTAGGCAGCTCCTATATAAGTATTAAAGCTATATAAGTATCGTACTTAATACTAAGCATACTACTAATAGCTAAGATTATAGATATCCCTACTAGGAGAGGTATATAGATTATAGAGGATAGCATTTTCAAGCTATATATATTAGAGGATAAGTAAACTACTATTAAGTCCTCAGGGATTAGTAGGCAAAAGCCTGCTAGCTATAGAGAAAAGCCCGAAGCTAGACAGAAGCTATAGTAACTAGGTAAAAGACCCGAAGGCCTAGAAGAGACCGCGCTATAGAGGGTTCAAATCCCTGCGTAGGTATATAAAGCCCGCTAGCTATAGGGAAAAGCCCGAAGCTAGGCGGAAGCTATAGTAACTAGGTAAAAGACCTAAAGGCCTAGACCTGAGAGATAAAAAGGACTAATTAGAGATGCTGCAGAGGGTTCAAATCCCCGCGCAAGCAGGAGTTTTATAGATTATTAGACTTAGATTATGAGACTTAGAGACTAAGCCCTCTAGAGGGGGGTTAATTATAAGGGATTAAGATTATAGCGCTAAGCTAGCGCTAAACTAGCGCCAGGCCTCTGCTGAGGTTTAATTATATTAGTTAGCTGAACCCTAAAAAGGGCTCTGCGCGCATAAGTGGCTAGAAGGGCTAACTTATCTTCTATAATACGACTAACCCCTGCGTTACTACTACTCTTTCCTTCCCTGGCCCGGCCTTTTGTAGGCTATATCCTCACAGATACTAAGGACTTACTATAGGATACTAAGAAGGAAATTATCTATTATAGTTATAAAAGAAAAGGCTATATTATACTAAGGTGCTTATATTATAAGAAGTATAGCTACTCTTACTATAAAGGTAAACCCTACCCTAGTAAATAACTAGAGGAGGATTAGGTAGTAATATGGGTAGTTTAATAGGATAGTAACTAGCTATATTATTTTAAAGTAATAATATAGATCTAAGTTATAAGTAGCTAGAAGACTAATACTATGCTTATTAATTATAGAGCTAATGAGAATATTATAAATTAGAGGATTATAGCTAATACCTAACTAGAGGCTAATAAGTTAGAGCTTATTAGGGGAATATAGGTATCTAAGGGACCTAACTATAGCATATATAAGTTAGCAACCTAAATAACTAATAACATAGGTATCTAGCGGATAGCTTTATATAACTTTAGGAGTAGTAATAGTAATAGCTATAATACTATCCTAGGGATCCCTTAGTATATAGTAGAGTGCTCCAACCTCAATTAGAGGGAGTTAGGCTAGACCTTTCCCCTGTGTAAAAAGAGCATTCGCCCTATCACAACTAAAAAGGAGCAAACCCTGCCCTAGCGAATAACTAGAGGAGGACTAGGTAGTAACGCAGGTGGTATAATAGGATAGCGACTAGCTATGTTATATTAAAGCGATAATATAGGTCTAAGTTGCAGGTAGCTAGAAGACTAGTTCTATGCTTATTAATTATAGAGCTAATAAGAATATTATAGATTAGAGGATTATAGCTAATACCTAGGTAGAGGCTAATAAGTTAGAACCTATTAGGGGAATATAAGTATCTAAGGGATCTAACTATAGCATATAGAAGTTAGTAACCTAAATAACTAATAATATAGGTATCTAGCAGATAGCTTTATATAACTTTAGGATTAGTAATAGTAATAGCTATAATACTATCCTAGGGATCTCTTAATATATAGTAGAGTGCTCTAACCTTAATTAGAGGGAGTTAAGCTAGACCTTTCCCCTATATAAAAAGAGTATTTACTCTATTATTACGAAAAAGGTGCGTAAGTATATTAAAAATAAAGTAAGAGTAATACTTATAAGAATACCCCAGGTTAACTAGATATTAACTACTAATTACCTAGAGGATACTTAGGAGCCTAAGGATACTAAGGAGATTAATATAAATATCTTATTAGAATACTAGGATTTTAAGAAGGTATTTAATATTAACCTAGTAGGGATTATACTAGAGTTTAGGACTACTAGGAGCTACCTTATTAACCTAGAGCTTAGGACTAAGCCCCTATTTAGATCTATATACTTACTAGCCAAAAAGGAGTTAGAGGAGTTAAGGGATTATATCTATAAGGCTCTATAAAAGGGGTAGATTTACTTATTAATAAATCTAATAAAGGTATTAATCCTATTTATCTTAAAGAAGGGAGGTAAGTTAAGGTTATATATAGATTACTAGGGATTTAACTAGGTAATTATTAAGACTTATACCCCTCTCCCCCTAATTAATAAAATCCTTAATCAGCTCTTTTCAGTAAAGTATTTTATTAAACTTAACCTAAAGGATACTTATTACTAAGTAAGGATCTAGGAGGGAGATAAGTAGAAAATAGCATTCTATGTATAATGTAGCTATTATAAATACTGTATTATATTCTTTAGGCTTATTAATATACCTACTATCTTCTAGACTTTTATTAATACGTTACTTATAAGCCTAGTTAATATTATTTATATTATATAATTAGGTAATATCTTAATATTTACTAATAGTATAGACTCCTATATAGAGGTAATAAGATAGGTACTTACTTAGAAGCTAATAGCTTCTATATAAACCCTAATAAGTATAAGTTCTATAAGGAATAAACTAACTTTCTTAGGTTTATAGTCTTAGTAAATAGGATTACTATAGAATAGGAGAGGGTCTAAGTAATTACTAAGTTGCTAGAGCTTATTGTAATATAAGAGATTTAGTAATTTCTGGGATTTATATAGTTCTATAGAAGATTTATTAAGAATTACTCTAAAACCTATAGCCTGCTTACTAACTAACTTACTAATATAGCTAAGGAATAACTAGTAATAACTAATAAGGTACTAATTACTTTCTATTAGCTCTATACTTTATTTATAGAAGTACCTATTTTATATTACTTTAACCCTATACTCCTAATTCAAGTTAAAACTAATATATTATACTTTATAATAGGGGTAATATTAAGCTGGTTAGAGGGGGATATATAGAGACTAGTAGTATTTATATCTTAGAGGCTTAAGGGTATATAATTATAATATAGTATACTAGAGGTAGAGCTACTAGTTATTAGAGAAGTAGTAGTGAGGTAGTAATACTAATTACTTTACTCTTAGTATTATATCTAATTTATTACTTACTACCTAGGTTACTAGTACCTTACGAATAAGAACATACTTATTAGCTATTAGGCTTAGCTATTATAGGACCTATTAATATTTAACTTTAAAATTAAATACTCGCCTAGTTATTATAACCTAGCTAATAGCTTCTTATAAAGACCTAACTATACCCCTAGGGATATAGAGATTAATAAAGCTAGAGACTTGCTCTTATTAGACTTTTTATAATATTTTAATAAAGCTATTATTTAGAGGGTAGGTACTAGGTAGTAATAAGGTGCTTAACTATTAAATACCTCTCTAGAATAACTTATACCCTTATTTTAGGAATAAGCTAAGGAAGCCTAATAGAAAGATCCCTTTTATATTAATAAGGAGTTGGAATAATAAGGGATAAGGTAGTTACTAGATAGCTCTAGTACCCTAAGATATTAAGAGGGCTTATATATCCCTAATAAATACCTACTTTAGAATAAAGTCCTTAGAGTATTCTATAATAAACTATCTAGAGGTTACTAAGGTATTACTAAGATACTAAAGAGGATTAGAAAGTTATTTTTTTAGAATATATAAAAGAGCAATATAAAGGAATATATTAAGATATATATAATATATTAGTATATAAAACTAAGATACGACCTCTTATATAGTAAACTTACACCCCTACTAGTACCTACCTACCCGTTTTAATAAATATCAATTAACTTTATTACTAAACTACTATTATTACTTAGAATAGGAAATAAATTTTATAATAGTATTCTTATCGTTATTAATTAATTTATAAAATAATCACTATATATCCCTATTAGGGAGTTACTTATAGCTAATAAGTTAGCTATATTATTAACTAAATATATCTTCCTTATATTTAGGCTCCTAGAAGCTATTATATCTAATTAGGGATTGCTATTTACTAGTACTTTCTAATCTAAAGTATATTACCTACTAGTCATTAAGAGGAAGATTAGTATTACTTTTTACTTATAGATAGATAGCTAAATTGTGAGGGGCTAGCCCGGGTTTGTTCAACTTAGGGGTGCCTTAATTATAGTAATCTAAGCTAAGGAAGGGAGGTTTTCTAGGAAGTTCCCTATGCGATAGAAAAGCGGATATAGGGCGAACGTTAAGCGAGAGCGGTTGTCGAGGGCAGAATCCTTAGGGTCTATAGCACTATCTAGACGCTAGTAGTAGCATAGCTTATAATATATACCCCTCCTCCCCCCCCCTCCCCTAGCTCTTATATAAGTTGCAGGTTTGAGTACGGGCTAAGGGCTAGTCTAGAGCGATATTAATCCGAGCTACTAGCTGCTCTGCGCCCTACTAGTAATAATTATAATAATATAATTTTTCACGCCCCTAGTTTACTTCCTCTTTTTTCCTCCTCCTATTAACCTATACTAGAGTAAGTTAACTAATTAATTATAATATTATTTTAGCTAATAACTCGTCGTTTTAGTAGCGTTTTTAGCGCGCCCTTAGTCCGTATTAGTATAAGTTTATTATATCCGAACCCCTATTAATTACTAACTTATATAGATCTAATTAATCTAATTTTCCCCGCCTCTATAATAGCGCCTTCTATAAGTTGCTACCCGCTCTTTCCCTATTATTTCGCTATAATTAACCCTATATAGCCCCTCTCTAACTCCGATAAGGAGATAGAGTCTCCTCCTCCTATTGAGAGCTAGCCCTCAGACTGCTCTACTTCTACTAGCCTCTCTAACTATAAGGAGGCTACTCCTAATAACTTCGATCTTATAGATAATCCCCTCTATACCCTAGCTAGCTAGGAGCTATGCGAGTACCTCGACTACCCCCTTCCTATATATCCTATTGCCTAGGAGCCCCTTATAGTATATATTCTTCCGCTCGTTTAGCGTTTTTCTAATATTCTACTAGGATCCCTACTTATACTAGCTCGTCTTTAGTAGCATCCCCTAGGATAAGACCTAGGGGCCTCTTCATAAGGTTCCTTACCTAAAGTATATATCTGCTATAGCTAAGGCTAAGAAGCTTAGTAATATTATAGCTTATTATAACGTTATTAAGCGAGGTATACTATCCTATCGCCTTTTAACTATTATAAAACTAACTATATTATAAGTAATATTATCTATTATATCTATTATTCTAACGAGGCTATTAAGTCCGCCTATATTAATATAGGTATTACTTCCCTGCTATTCCTTCTCTATAGAGCTAACGTTCTACTAGAGCAACCCTAGCGTAGTTTACTACTAGGAGGAGTTCGCTTCTCTTAGCTAAGATTACCTTATTTGCTATAGCCTCGATAAGAGGACCTCAATAAGACTCCGCTATTCCTATATTTCGGGGTTATTACTAATAGTTATAGCTCCCTATATAAATTAAGGCTTATATAGAGCTCCTTTATACTACTTCTATTTAGAACTACGAGGTCTATACCTATACTATTATAAAGCATACTACTAAAGCTGCTATTAAGTCGGATGCCTCCCCTATGCCCTCTATTAGTTCTCTAGCTATTCCTATCCTTAGTACCTCTATTATTACTATTACCCTGCTTTCCCTCCTAGTTAAGCCTAATAAGGTATAGCTATATTACCTCGCCTAGGCTTACCTAGATATAGCTAAAGTCCTCTGCGAGGTTTATCCTATTCCCGCCTTTCTTCTATTCCTAATAATCTAACCCCTTTTCTTAGCTTATTAATACTACTACTACTACTTATAAAGAGTAGGAAGAGTAAGGGGTTATCTTCCTAGGTTTATAGTTTCTACTCGCCTACTATCCGCCTACCTTCTGCCTACCTAGGGCTTACCTAGGTCCTATTCTACCTCCCTATAGCCTTAAGCTATAATAGAGCTTCCTATTTCTATCTACTCCTCTAATTATAAATTTCCTAGCTACTATCCCTCTATCTTACCCCTACCTATTAACTACTACTTAGCTTATAGCGCGGTATACTAGGGGTTACTATTATTCTTATCTATTAAGCTATACTTTTCTTTATACTTATCTACCGCCTAGTTATCTTAGAGCGATTATAGGGGCTCCTAAGTAGGCTAACTATATTCTATCTATTTAACTAATAACTTGTAATACCTACCCCTACCTACGCGCTTCTAGCGCGTAGCTAGAATAGACTTAACTTCCTATTTATCCTCTCTATCTTTGAAAATCAGGGGCGGTTAGGGATTATTAACTTCTTAGCCTAGGAGGGGGTTATTCGCAGCGTAGTATAGCAAGCTAATATGAAATCGGTTATAGACCTTACCTAGAACGTTTAACTCAACTATAGTTAGTAAAATTACCCTAGTTACTTCGTACTTTAGGTGCAACTAGTCTAACTTCCTATAGGGTCTTTCTATATAGAAGTTAGCTAGTAATAGCTAGACCTTATCACCTACTTTATAGCATTCTACTAGTATCCTTTTACTATTTGCTAATTATTCTATAGTCTATTAGGCTATAGCAATAGCTACTTAGGCTAACTCTATAATTAACTTTAGTTTACTAACGAACTTATTAGCAGCTAACTCGCGTGAGGTCGATAGCTCTAGCGCAAGCTATACTACTAGTACTAGGTCGATATAGTATCTATAGGTAAAAAAGAACGGGCTTACTCCTATTATAGCTATATTATAGCTATTAATCGCTAGTTGAATAGAGGGTAAGTAAACCTCCTAGTTATCCTAGGCGAAGTTAACTATTATCCATAGGACTGCCTAGATCTCCTGATTAAAACGTTCTATTACTCTATCTATCTATAGGTGAAAGGTAGTGCTTAAACGTTATTTAATCTTTATAAGCGCGTAGAACTATTGCTAGAACTAACTTATCTAGTTACTACCCCTATTACTAATAATCGACTTTAGTATACTATGAAATTAGTAATAGTAGTTTACGAAGCATTCTATATATATTTCTATATCTATCGAAGGCATCCCTTCTAGGGTTATTATCTTAGAGAGCCTATTAACTATTACCTAAAAGTATCTCAACCCTATTTTCACTACGTAGGGGAGGTTTATAATAAAATCCATAGCAAGATTATAATATAGCTATTCTACTACTAGTAAGGGTTAAAGAAGCCTGTATTTCGCTTATCGCTAAATCATTCTATGCCTATAGCTATTATAGTTTCTTATAAACTAGCAGATTACAGAGGACTGCCCTAGCTAGAAGTATTACTAGGCTAGGATAGCTAAGGTGTTATTCTAACTAGGGTAGCCTATTATTACTAAGTCGTAGCACTTCTAAATCAACTACATTCGAAGCACGTTCCGGGGGTAGTTTTTATCTATTAACCCTAGTACCTAGATCTAGTCTCTGAATATTAATTAGCTAAAGGTATTAATATTATACTTAGCGATCTATAGTTTCAGGCCTAGCTAGGGAGGGAAGCTTTAGTTGCCCCTTTTTACTACGGAGTAAGCCCTTTAGTATTAGTTATCTTCTACTTAAGCTTCGTTCTAAGCATATTAAAGGGCTAGATCCTCGAATACTATTATAATAAGGGCCTCAACTATTGCTATCCTCCTTACCTTACCTAGGGTAGAGTTAGGGATTATCTAGATTACTCTCCCTTTCTCTTATTTATCCTCTTATCCTTTTGGGGCATCCTATTTATAGTATAAGAGTATATTAGGCATAGCTACTAGGCAACTAGGTTAATATTCTAAGTAGAAATCATACCTTAATAACTACTCCGCTTAGCAACTTTAGCATTCTATTAAATATTACTTTTATATAAAGTATTCGAGGCCCTTATAGTTAGTAAGGACCTTGAACCTAGGGTAGCTTCTTAGCTTAGCATCCTATATATTTAAATAAGCGATTACTACTAATAGCTCCTTATTATAGATTAGGTAGTTATATTAGGCAGGGGTTAGCCTCTGCGAGTAGAAAGCAATAGGATAGCACTATCCTTATATATCTTCTTAGGTTAGTACCCCCCCTAAAGCGAACCCTGAGTAGTCCGTCTTAACTATAGTTAGGGCTTATAGGTTAAAGTAATATAATACTAATATAGTTTAGAAGCAGCGTTTAAGCGCTTAGAATGCGTCTTCTTGTTCCTTGCTTTAGATAAATAGCGCTCCCTTCTTTATTAGGAGGGTGAGGGGCTCTATAACCCCTGAGTACTCTAATATAAATACTTAGTAGTAGTTAGTAAACCCTAGGAAACTTCGCAATCCTTTTACTAAAGTAGGCGCTTCCTATTTGATAATTACCCGAACTTTCTCTATATTATAAGTAATACTTTTACCTACCTTTAGGATAAATCCTATATACGTTACTATTTTTATAGAGAACTCGCACTTTATTAGGTCGAGGTTAAGACTAGCCTTTTAGAGGGCCTAGAGAACCTTATGCACCTTCTACTTATAGTCTGCTTAGGAGCTGCTGCTATAGACTAATATATTATTAATATATGCTATTGCAAAGTTATTAAGGAACTCCTGGAGTATGCTATTAATATATTATTAGAACGTTATAGGGGCTCTGCTCAATCCGAATAGATAGACTAGCTACTCGAAGAGCCTATATTATATATAAAAAGCGGTCTTTTCCTAGTACCCTTCTACTATATAAATCTTATAGAAGGTAGCTATTATATCTAGTTTAGTATACTACTTTACTAAACTAACCCTTTAGAAGGTCTCCTAGATTAGGGGTAAGGGGTAGTAGTCTTGCTTAGTAATTATATTTAATACTTAGTAGTTATAATAGAACTATAATCCTCCGCCAGGCTTCCTAATAAAAAGTACGGGCGCGCTAGTAGGAAACTTACTTACCTGAATAAAACCCTTATTAAGTAGGTCTATAAGTATCTTTTTTAATACTAATAACTCCTCCCTAGATATACTATAGAGGGGTCCCTAGGGCAAGGGTGCCTCTTAGCTAGAGGTATCGCGCTTGAGGTAGATTTTATAATCTATACCGGGATAACTTAGAAATAGGGGGTATAACTTAGCTAGCTCGAAAAGCTCTATAAATTTATTATAAACGTATTATAGTAGTTTCCCTAAATAGTCTTCTAGTTTCTTCACCTCGAGCGCTTTTTTAATATCCCTTAGGCTTACTACCTATATTCCTACTTCTAGCCCGGATAGCTAGCTCTTACTAACCCTCTAGTAGATCGCTATAAATAAGGCGGTATTAAGTTAGCAGGCTTCCTAGATCTCCCTTACTCTCTAGGGTTCTTTCTATCCTTAAAGGGTAATAATAACCCCCGCCTTCCTATAGTATATCCGCTTCTCTACTACGTTATAAATAATATAGTTTTATTCTATCTATAGCTTCCCTAAGAAGAGGTTAATATCTAGTCCTTTTACTATATAAGTAAAGAGTTACTATATATAGCCTCTAATCTCGAGGTATAATATAGCTACGCCTTTTGCTATAGCTTAAGCTAAGTTATTAGCAAAGCCTTGCAATTACTACGCTTAGTAATTGATATATAGTAAATAGAGGCAGCGGGCATACTAATAGTCTACTATTGCATAGATATTATATCTATAGTCTATTAAAGCGTTAATAAGAATGCCTTTATTAACTCTAACTACTAATATCGCAGAAGGCCTGCTTATACTACGTTCTAACTAGAACTATTCCTAACTAGCCTACTCTTCCTCTATTATCCCTAATACCCGATTTTATACTAAGGTTATTTATTTCCCGAGTTAGAAGAGTCTTCTTTGCTTTTAACCTCTCCTAAGTCTAAATATATTATTTCTTTAATAGCTTTTACTACTCTAGGACTATCCTTCGACTTCTTAGCCTTCTAGTAGTCCCTTTATAAGTAACTAATCTAATTATACTTAAAATAGTAGCATATTTCCTTATTAGGACCTTCACCTATACCCTCGCGCGAAGCGCGTACTAAACCTATTATCCTAGTATCCCTATCTATATCTACTCTAGTAGGTAATGCTCTCAATCCGAATATTATAAGCTAATGCGAAGCATTAGGAACGTAATATAATCCCTCTAGCTTCTATGCAATATCTTATATAAAGCTAATATATTTAGTATACTTATAGGGGGTTAGGTAGTTAACTAGATAGTCGAGGAGCTTATAAAATAGTGCCCTATATAGGTAGTCGATCTATATGCAGTCTAGCTATACTACGCTACCTACCTCTATAATAGTATATTCGAAGCGGGGTAGGAACGAGGCGAAGGCTTCGTTATACTTTATTTAAAGCTCTAAGAGTCTTCTAAGAGCCTTACTTATAATATTAGGGTTGCTATAGGTATAATCTAGGTATACTAAGAAAGCATCTAGCTCGAATAAGCTATTACTACCCCCTGAGCTATAGAAGGCTAAGACTACTAGCTATATTTTAGGTTCTAGGTAGGAGTTAATAAGATACTAGGCCTCCTAATTACTTAGGAAGAAGTCCCGGTCTATCCTGACTTTATTATATATCTATTATACCTATATAGCATACTTATTACGGTTTCCTCTAAACTTAGGGGGGTTAGAAAGGGGTTTTAATCGCTAAGCGCTCCCTGCTCCCTAGGTAGTCTCTAGCTATAGGGATAGTATTAGTAGAGCTAGGGCGTAGCTACCTGCTATATCTCGCTAGAGCTCTGTAGTTAGTTTATTATTAGGCTGCTATATAGTTATTAGGCTATTGAGCTAGTTACTAAGCTTATTAATCGCTATATAAATTGCTTCGAACGCTTCCTTACCTATTAGTAGCACTTCTAGACTAGTTACTATAGGTATAGCTAGTTCTATTTCCTACCCGCTATCTATCGCGCTATATAACTAGCGAGGCAGGTATAGAGAGAGAGCTTAGATATATAAGGGGCTAGCCCGGGTTTATTTAACTTAGGGGTGCCTTAATTATAATAATCTAAGCTAAGGAAGGGAGGTTTTCTAGGAAGTTCCCTATGCAATAGAAAAGCGGATATAGGGCGAATATTAAGCGAGAGCGGTTGTAGAGGGTAGAATCCTTAGGGTCTATAGCACCGTCCAGACGCTAGCAGTGGCGTAGCCCGTAACATAAATAGAATGCTAAAATTAGAGTATTAAGTACTTTTTATAGAATTTCTATAATATTAACTAAGATAACTAGGTAATATAGCTTAACCTAGCCTAATTTATTTATAATAACTCCTATTATAAGGCTACTAAGACGTTACCCGCTAATCTATTAATAGAATATTCCTCTTATAGACCTAATAATATTAAACCTTAGCTAAAGGTCTTAGTTCTAATATTATATAAGAGAGTCTATAGTTTACTTACCTAGAGTTTAGCTATTACTCACTTACTCTATACGTATAATAAAATATATAGTAAGTTCTATAATTATAAGAGAACCCCTATTATTTTCGCTATAAGAGACTTTATATTACTTTTAATTAGAAGTATTAAGTAGAGGTAGCCCTCTTATAAACGTTCTAATAAATATCTAGGCCTATTTAGGATCTAATAGGTAATTAATAGGGGATACGCATATAAGCTATAGATTGATATAAAATCCTAAATTTGTAATATATTCGCGCCTATATAATTAGAACTCTTTTTTAGCTTAGCTATCTTACTATGAGATATCCTAATTAATAATAATAATAACGTCTATATAGTAGATTATATTATTACTTATAGGGGCCCTAGATATAACTATTAGTACCTTATCAAGTAGAAGAGCTATAGCGTAATATGTCTATAGATTTATAAAATAAATACGAGGCTAAGTTATAATTAAAAATATTACTATCCCTGTATAATTTAATAATTAACTTAATAAAGAACTAGTAGCTAAATAGAAATAGGGTATACTAGCTAGATATCCTAATTCACTAGCCCGAAGGCCCCTAATAAGGTAGAAAGACACTAGAAAAACGCCTAAAGGTAACTAAATACTACCTAGAGGTTATTAGTAGCCTACTAGGGGCGCTCTTAAAAGTTTTAAATCTACTAAGCGCTAGCGCGTTTCTCTTTATTAGAATTACTATCTCTAGTAGTAATAGATAGAGTAACTATGGCTTCCTCATTCTATTTTAAGTTAGAAATATTAACTAGATAAGTACTAGCAAGGTACTAGTAAGGATTATATAAACTTATAACCTTATTATGGGAGTTAAATAACTCCTTAGTATACTTAGCTTATACCTCTTATACCTCTAGCTACTTCTAGGCTAGCTCCTCTATCTCCTTATAGTAGTAGTGGAGCTCTTTATATTACTTATATAATAACTTAGTTTACTTCTTAGCCTCCCTAGCGAGGTATTATTAGTAATTAATAATATCCTCTGAAGTAATTACTTAGTAGCTCTCTATATCTATAGAGATCTCTACCTCTTTAGCTTTATATTTCTTAAGTATAATATTCGCCTTATTCTTTTAACTTAGAGGGCTTTCTTAACTATAAGCTAGGTAGTAAGGATCTCCTCTTAATTATAATTAGGAACTAGTAGTAAAATACTAGAGAGGTATTAGATAACTTACTTTTTCTTAGTATACTATACCTAAATATTAGGCTAGGAACTACCCTTATTTATAAGGCGCTTAAGCTTATTAATAGCGCTTACTATAAAATAAGTAAGCTATAGGAAATTAGTAGCTAAGAAATAGAAAATAATATATAAAACTTATAGTAATATAGGACTTGTTATTACCTATTTTAATATGATACTTATATTTAATAAAAACATTTAAGAAACTAATGAATTAGTAAGGAATTCTAAACCTAAAACTATTAAAATATTAGATAGGTATTAAATAAGAACTAAGAGCTTATCATTACTCTTAAAATAGAGAATTAAGCTTATAAAGAGCTTAGTTTTAAGGATATCCTCCTTAATTAGCTCCTACTTTACTTATGCCTAGAGATAGTAGTAGTAGGAGCACCCCTAGAGCTTATTTATTATAAGGATATAGGAGGTACCTAGTATATTAATAAGAAAGGGGTTAGTATTAATAATATTAGTAATATTACAAGTAGGGGAAGATATAATAATAGACTTATTATATAATAATTAAAATAAAGTTATTAATAGGGGAGTAGAAGGCTAATAGTAAGTTATTAGTAGTAATAGTATTAGTATTATAAATCTAAAGAAATAAGAAAGAGAGATTTTAATAAAGTGAAATTTCTAAATAATATTTATATATTTTTAACTTCATATTAAAACTAGCCTTTTATATAGCTAAAAAGAGGCTACTCTCTAGATTATTATATTATTTAGCTTTACTTAACTTTAATAAGTATAGGGAGGCTCAAGGTAATTACTAGATAACTACTAATAACTCCTTATATTATAATAAAAACCTTCTTTATCCCCAGAGGGAGAATACCTTTATTAGCTTTATAAAAGTATTAAAATATAATAATAAGTAGAAAATATAATAATTTTGAGAGCGAATTTAAAATAATACAAATAAG
The DNA here is from genome assembly GCA_026260285.1 of Colletotrichum sansevieriae. Lineage (NCBI taxonomy): Eukaryota > Fungi > Ascomycota > Sordariomycetes > Glomerellales > Glomerellaceae > Colletotrichum > Colletotrichum sansevieriae. Next base: position 23,664 of record JAOQIF010000333.1, read on the forward strand.
CTTAAATAATAATATATTTTAATATAACCATATAGAGAAAGGAGTAACCTTTATAAGGGAACTTAGTTATAGCTATTTAAATAACTATTAAGTAGTTCTAAACTTATTAGATAAAGCTATAAGAGTAGTTAAAGTATAGGATTAGTCCTATTATTAGCTTTTTACTCCTCTAAGCTATAAAGTCTCTTAATACCTAGGTATAGAGCTATAAGAGTAGCTTGAGTAGAGAATAATTACCTTATTACTAGCTAATTACTCCTCTAAGCTACTTAGCTATTTAAAAAAGAGTTATATAGCTAGAATAAGGGATATTAAATTCTAAGCTTATAAGAACTAGGAATTAAAAAGGCTTATAAGGAGGTATTAGATACCTTTTAAATAACTACTAAATAGCTTAGTTTAAGAATAAACTAACCTAGAGAAGGGGGATTATATTATAAGCTAGGGAAATATTATAAAGAAGAGGGCTTAGTAAGCTATATTAGGGTAGTCTATAGGAGTTAGGAGACATAGGGAGGTACTAGTGTCACAAAAGGGTATGGTGCAGAGTGAAAGAGTTAGTATAGATAAGTATAAGGGTTGAATATTTATTCTTCTCTAGCCCTCTAGTCTATTATATAAGAGTATATAAGAGCTAGAGGACTTATCTAGGGAGCTACCTAATACCCCCTATCTATAGACTTCCCTAGGATAGCCTATTACCTAAGGTGCTACTTAGTATTCCCCTTCTATAGACTCCTAGGATAGCCTATTATCTAAGGCGCTACTTAGTATCCCTTTTCTATAGACTCCTATAAGGTAGTCTAATAAGTCCTTTTCCCTATAATCTTATCCTAGCTTATAATATAATCCCCTTTTTCTAAACTAATCTATCCTTAGACTAGGCTATTTTATAGTTATCTAGAGGGTACCTAGTGCTTACCTAGTTTCTTCCTATAAGCCTTCCTAGTTCCTAGTTCCTATAGGTCTAGAATTTAGTATCCCTAGCTCTAGCTATATAACTCTTCTTTAGATAGCTAGGTAGCTTAGAGAAGTAGTTAGCTAGTAATAGGGCACCTTATCCTCTACCCTAGCTACTCTTATAGCTCTATACCTAGGTATTAAGGGATTTTATAGCTAAGAAGCTTAGAGGAGCAGTTAGCTAGTAGTAAGGTACCTATCCTCTACCCTAGCTACTCTTATAGCTCTCTATATAAAAGGTGCTCAAAGGAGCTCAGAGGAGCAGTTAGCTAGTAGTAATCTAGCTACTCTTATAGCTTTCTATCTAAAGGTCTAGGACTACCTAGTAGTTATCTAGATACCTATAGCTAAATTCCCTCGCGAGGGTTATTCCTTCTTTCGCAGGGTTATACTAAAATATATTATTATTCAGGCTTATTTTTATTACTTTAAATTTGCTCTTTAAATTATTATATTTTCTGCTTATGATTATATTTTTAGTAGCTTTATAGGGGTAATAAAGATATTCTCCCTCTAGGGGTAAAAGAGGTTATTATTATAATATAGGGGGTTGCTAGTAGTTATCTAGTAGTTATCTAATGCCTCCCTTTGCGTAGTAGGGTTAAATAAAGCTAAATAATATAATAATCTAGGGATTATCTTCCTTTTATCTATATAAGAAGCTAACTTTAGTATTAAGTTAAAAAGTATAAATATCGCTTGAAATTTCGCCCTACTAAAATCCTTCCTCTTACTTCTTTAGATTTATAATACTAATAAGTTGCTATTAATCTCCTGCTCCCTTATTATTAACTTTATCTTAATTATTATATAATAAATCTATTATTATATCTTCTACTACTAACGCTGCCCCCTTCCCTACTAGTATGCTAGATACTTCCTATATCCTGATAATAAGTGAGCTCTAGGCGTGCTCCTACTGCTGCTACCTCTTAGCATAAGCAAGGTAGGAGCTGCCTAAGGGTAATATCCCTACGATTAAGCTCCTTATAAGCTTAATTATCTATTTTAAGAGTAATAATAAGTATCTAGTCCTTAGCTAGTACTTATCTAGTACTTCGCTAGCTTAGCTTTAGAATTTATTACTAATTTATATAATTTTAGATATTTTAACTAAATATAAGTATTATATTAAAATAAGTAATAGAAAAGCTTATATTAATATAAGTTTTATATATTATTTTCTAGTCCTTAGCTGCTAACTCTCTATAGCCTACTTATTATATAATAAGCGCTATTAATAAGCTTAAGCGCCTTATAGATAAGGGTAGTACTAAGCCTGATATTTTAGCTTAGTATAATAAGAATAAGGTAGGTTACCTAGTGCCTCTCTAGTGCTTTACTACTAGTATCTAATTATATCTAGGAGGAGATCCTTACTACTTAGCTTATAGTCAAGAGGCCCTCTAGACTAAAAAGAATAATGCTAATATTATGCTTAAAAAGTATAAGGTAGAGGAGGCTAAGATCTCTATAGAAATAGAGGATTATTAGATAGCTACCTTAAAAAAGGCTACTACTTACTAGTAGCACCTCTCTAAGGAGGTAGAAAAGTAGACTAAATTACTATATAAATAATATAAGGAGCTCTGCTATTACTATTTAGAGATAGAGCAGTTTGCTAAAAGGTAGACTAAGGCATAGGAGTTATAAGCTATGCACGTCTAGGAGTTACTTAACTCTTATAATAAAGTTATAAGTCTATATAAGCCCTACTAATACCTCCCTAGTACTTATCTAGTTAATATTTCTAATATTTTTTAGAATTACGAGGTTATTACTACTAACTCTAGTAGTAAGGATAATAGTTCTGAGGAGATAGGCGCTAGCGCCTAGTAGATTTAGAAATTTCAGGAGCGCCCCTAGTAAGCTACTAATAAGCGCTAGGTGGTTTTTAGTTACCTTTAGGCATTTTCTAGTCTTTTCTCTCGTTATTAGGGCTTTTAGGCTAGTGAATTTGAAATACCTAGCTAGTATACCCTATTTCTAACTACCTACTAGTTACCTATTAAATTATATAGAGATTATAATATTTCTATTTATAATTAGGCTTCGTAGTTATTTTATAAATCAATAGATATATTATATTAGGGTTCCTATGAATTATCTAGTTCACTATAGCCCTTCTATTTGATAAGGTACTAATAGTTCTATCTAGGGCCCCTATAGTTAATGATATAGTCTACTATTTAGATATTATTATTATTATTATTAATTAGGATTTCTTATAGTAGGATAGCTAAGCTAAAAAAAGGGTTCTAATTGCGTAGGTATGAAAATATTATAAGTCTAGTAGTTTTTATCTATATATAGCTTATATACTTATCCCCTATTAATTACCCGTTAGATCCTAAATAGGCCTAGATACTTATTAGAAAGTTTCTAGGAAGGCTGCCTTTGCTTAATGTTTTTAATTAAAAGTAATACAAGGTCTCCTATAGCGAAAATAATAGGGGTCCTCCTCTAATTATAGAACTTGCTATATATTTTATTATATTTATAAAGCAAGTTAGTAATAGCTAACCTCTAGGTGAGTAGACCTTAAACTCTTTTATATGCTGCTAGGACTTAGACCTTTTGCTAGGGTTTAACGTTATTAGGTCTATAGGGAGAATATCCTATTAGTAGTTTAGCGGGTAGTATCTTAGTAGCCTTATAGTAGGAGTTATTATAAATAAATTAAGCTAGATTGAGCTATATTACCTAATTATCCTAGTTAATACTATAGAAAGCTTATAAAAAGTACTTAATGCTCTAATTTTAGAATTCTATTTACCTATTAGTCTAGGGGTAAAAGGTAGTACTAAGTTTCCTCCTAAGAACTAGCAAGTAGTATACTTTAGCTTAAAAATTGCTAGTGAATAGCAATCCTTAGTTAGATATTATAGCTTCTAGGAGCCTGAATATAAGGAAAACGTATTGAGTAAGTAGTATAGTGTCACGAGCCAGGATGAGATCGTAGGGAAAAGGACTTATCGGACTACCCTATAGGAGTCCGTAGAAGGGGGATACTAGGTAGCGCCTCAGATAACGAGCTACGCTAGGAGTCTATAGAAAGGGAATACTAGGTAGCGCCCCGGGTAATAAGCTATCCTAGGGAAGTCTATAGATAGGGGGCACTAGGTAGCTCCCTAGATAAGTCCTCTAGCCCTCACGCACCCTTATATAGTAGACTAGAGGGCTAGAGAAGAATAAATATTATAACTTTATACCTATCTATACTAACTCTTTTACTCTATACTATAACCCCTTTATAACACGTTCTTCTCTCTTACTTATGCTAATAGGGGTGTGGACCGTTAGAGCAGTACTATATATAATAATAATACCTACCCGCAGGTCTACTAGGGAGGTAAGATCCCCTGCTAGATAGGAGCTACTAAATAGCTAAACTCAGGATAAGATACCTATCGATCGGAATAATAAAGAGAGCACTAGTAAAGAACTAGTTAATTAATTAATAGAGGCTGAATTAGATCGTCTTATTAAAGAGGAAGAAAAGAAGAGTTAACTAAAGCATAAATAAGAATATCTTAAGGCCTTAAGAGCTAGCTAACTATTAATTTTAATAAATAACCCTACTACCTACTAAGTAGTTATTAGTAGTAACCCCGAGGCGAAGAAGCACTAGTCAGAACTTTAGGGGAAGCACCTCCCGATACTTAGGTACTCTAGATATTTGCTAACGATATAAACTCCTATATAGAGGTAGTAAGATAGGTACTCACCCGGTTAGAAGCTAATAGCCTCTATGCGAATACTAATAAGTACGAATTCATAAGTATAACAAAAGAGGACCCTATTATTTTCGCTGCTTATCTAGGATCTAACGGGTAATTAATAGGGGACGAGCGAATAAGCTCTAGATCGATAAAAACTACCAAATCTATAATATTTATATACCTACGTAATTAGAGCCTTTTTTTTCTTAGCTCAACTATCCTACTACGAGAAATCCCAATTAACAACAACGATAATAATATCTATACAGTAGACTACATCATCACCTATAGGGGCCCTAGATAGAACCGTTAGTACCTCATCAAATAGAAGGGCTATAGTGAACTAGATAATTCATAGGAACTGCAACGTAATATATCTATTAATTTATAAAACGACTACGAAGCCTAATTATAAGTATAAATATTACGATCCCTATATGATTTAATAGGTAACTAGTAGGTAGTTAGAAATAAGGTATGCTAGCCGGGTATTTTAATTTACTAGCCCGAAGGCCTTCTAATAAGGCGATAGAAACGAGAAAATACCTAAAGGCGACTAGATACCTGCCCGAAGGCAACCAAAAACTACCTAGAGCTTATTAGTAGCTTATTAGAAGCGCTCCTAAAAAAATTTAAATCCCCTAGGCGCTAGCACCTATTATATTAGAGCTATTATCCTTGCTACTAGAGTTAGTAGTAATAACCTCGTAATTCTAGAAAATATTAGAAATTATCTAAATAAGCACTAGGGAGGTACTAGTAAAGCTTATATAAACTTATAACTTTATTATAAGAGTCTAGCGACTCCTAGGCGTATATAGCTTATAACTCCTATACCTCGGTCTGCTTTTTAATAAACTACTCTATTTCGGAGTAGTAATAGCAGAGCTCCTTATATTACTTATATAATAACTTAATCTATTTCTCTACCTCCTTAGAGAGGTGCTACTAATAAGTAGTAGCCTCCTCTAAAGTAGCTACCTAGTAGTCTTCTATTTCTATAGAGATTTCAGCCTCCTTAGCCTTATACTTCTCAGGTATAATATTAATATTATTCTTCTTAGCCTAGAGGGCCTTCTTTACTACGAGCTAGGTAGCGAGGATCTCCTCCTAAGTATAATTAGAGACTAGCGATAAAGCACTAGAGAGGTACTAGAGAGGTATTAAATAACCTACCTTATTCTTAGCATACTAGGCCCAAATATTAGGCTCGGAGCTGCCCCTATCTATTAGCTATTTAAGCTTATTAGTAGTGCTTATTATATAACGGGTAGGCTATAGAGAGTTAGTAGCTAAAGACTAGAAAATAATATATAAAACCTATATTAATATAAGCTTTACTATTACCTATTTTAATATAACGCTTATATTTAGTTAAGATATTTAAAATTATATAAATTAGCAATAAATTCTAAAGCTAAACTAGCAAAGTACTAGATAAGTACTAGCTAAGGACTAGATACTTACTATTACTCTCGAAATAGATTATTAAGCTCGCGAGGAGCTTAATTTCAGGGATATCCTCCTTAGGGGGCTCCTACTTCGCCTATACTAGGAGATAGCAGCAGCAGGAGCACCCCCGGAGCTCACTTACTATAGGGATATAGGAGGCATCTAGCATACTAGTAGGGAAGGGAGCAGTATTAATAGACGAAGATATAATAATAGATTTATTATATAATAATTAAGATAAAGTTAATAATATAGGAGCAGGAGACTAATAGTAACTTATTAGTATTATAAATCTAAAGAAGTAAGAGGAAAGATTTTAAGCTAAGCGAAATTTTAAATAGTATTTATACTTTTTTTAACTTAATACTAAAGTTAGATTTTTATATAGCTAAAAGGAAGATAATCCCTAGATTATTATATTATTTGCCTTTATCTAACCCTATTATATATAGGGAGATACTAGATAACTACTAGATAATAACTAGCAACCCCCCGTACTATAATAACGACCTCTTTTACCCCTAGAGGGAGAATATCTTTATTACCCCTATAAAGCTATTAAAAATATAATAACGAGTAGAAAATATAATAATTTAGAGAGCGAATTCAAAGTAATTAAAACGAGCCCGAATAATAACATATTTTAGTATAACCCTGCAAAGGAAGGAATAACCCTCGCGAGGGAGTTTAGCTATAGGTATCTAGATAACTACTAGGTAGTAGATAGAGAGCTATAAGAGTTACTAGGGTAGAGGATAGATACCCTACTACTAGCTAATACTTCTCTAAGCTTCTCTAAACTATAGCTATAGGTATCCGGGTAACTACTAGGTAGTAGATAGAGAGCTATAAGAGTTGCTAATATAGAGGATAGATACCCTACTACTAGCGAATTACTCCTCTAAGCTTCTCTAAACTATAGCTATAGGTATCTAGATAACTACTAGGTAGTAGATAGAGAGCTATAAGAGTTACTAGGGTAGAGGATAGATGCCCTACTACTAGCTAACTACTCCTCTAAGCTTCTCTAAACTATAGCTATAGGTATCCGGATAACTACTAAGTAGCCCTAGACCTTTTAGATAGAGAGCTATAAGAGTAGCTAGGGTAGAGGATAAGATACCCTACTACTAACTAACTACTCCTCTAAGCTACCTAGCTATCTAAGGAAGAGTTATATAGCTAGACCTAGGGATACTAAATTCTAGACCTATAAAAACTAGGAACTAGGAAAGCTTATAAGAAGAAACTAAGTAGGTACTAAATACCCTCTAGATAACTATAGAGTAGCTTAGTCTAAGGATAGACTAGTTTAGAGGGAGGGGATCATATTATAAGCTAGGATAAGATTATAGGGAAAAGGACTTATTAGACTACCCTATAGGAGTCTATAGAAAGGGGATACTAAGTAGCGCCTTAGATAATAAGCTATATTAGGAATCTATAGAAGGGGAATACTAAGTAGCACCCCGGGTAATAGGTTATCTTACGGAAGTCTATAGATAGGAGGTATTAGGTAGCTCCTTAGATAAGTCCTCTAGCCCTTATATACCCTTATATAATAAACTAGAGGGCTAGAGAAGAATGAACGTTACGACTTTGCACCTATCTATACTAACTCTTTCACTCTGCACCATAACCCCTTTGTAATATATAGCTAACCTATTAGCTATAAGTAACTCCCTAGTAGGGATATATAGGGAGTATTTTATAAATTAGTTAATAATAATGAGAATGCTATTATATAGCTTATTTCCTATTATGAGGGAGAGCAGCAATTTAGTAATAAAGTTAATTAATATTTATTAAAAGGGCCGGGTAGGTACTAGTAGGGGTGCAAGTTCGCTATATAGGAGGTAATATCTCGGTTTTATATACTAATATATTATATATATCTTAATATATTCCTTTATATCGCTTTTTTATAAATTCTAGAAAAACGACTTCTTAATCCTCTTTAGTATCTTAGTAACCCCCTAATAACCTCTAGATAGTTCGTTATAGAACGCTCTGAGGACTTCATTCCGAAGTAGGTAGTATTAGGAATATATAAGCCCTCATAATATCTCAGGGTATTAGTATTATCTAGTAACTACCCTATCCCTTATTTTTCCTACTCCTTATTAATATAAAAGGGGTCTTTCTTTTAGGCTTCCTAAACCTATTCTTAAAGCAAGGGTGCAAGTTATTCTAGGGAGGTATTTAATAGTTAAATACCTTATTATTACCTAGTGCCTACCCTTTAGATAGTAGCTTAGTTAAAACGTTATAGAAAGTCCTATAGGAGCAAGGCTCTAGCTTCCTCGATCTCTATATCCTTAGGGATATAATTAGGTCTTTATAAGAGGCTATTAGCTAGGTTATAGCAACTAGGCTAGTACTTGATTTTAGAGTTAAATATTAATAGGTCCTATAACGTCCCACACCCACTTCCGGACCACCCCCATATCCGGACCACCCCAAAATGCCTTATCGAAAATGCATACCGCTACTTCTAAACTTGAATAGCTTTACTATTTTTTACTTAATCGTTACTAAACTTTCTACGAAGCATAATAACTATACGATAGTTAATTATACTAAAGATGAAGTTTCTCAGGCACTTGAGGCTATTATAACTAGTACTAGCCTATAGAAAGCTTTATTATAGTATAGTATGCTAAAGACTACTCTACTATATTGAATTCAAGGGGCTTAGCTACGAGATATTGCCTTTTCTAATCTGTAAAGGCTTTCTCTAACCTAGGAAAGCTACCTAGCTGAATAGGTTCGAATTCAGGCTGCCCTAGGCCTGCCTCTAACCTATTAATAACTCAAGGACTTTGCTAAATATATCCTATAGGTCTATAGAGACTCCTAGCCTCTTAGAAAGAACTAGGTGCAGGCTTTTATTAAGAGAAACCTATTTATAAGGGTCCAAAGAAGCAGAGCAATCGATTCCTAGCGTATTAATAGAGCTTTAACTAATATAATTAGGTAATAGTTTAAATACCTCGCTATACCTGAGATCATAGCTATCAAGGCCTCTAATCGATATAATATAGATAAGACTAGTATTCTAGAAAGCAGAGGATCAAATAGGCTTATTCTTAGATTATTAGAAACTCGTTCTATCTGCAAGAAATAGCCTAGATCGTATACCTAGATATCTCTAATCGAGTATATCTCTGCAATTAGTAAGGCACTGCTTCTACTTATTATACATAAGGGTAAGAATATCTAGTAGTAGTAGTTCCCTCTAGATCTAATGCTATATAAATCCTAGAAGTTTATAGCTATAGAAAACGGGTGGACTTCAGACTCTATAGCTATTAAGTAGTTAATAGAGGTCTTTATCCCTTTAACCTAGCTAGGGGACCCCTCAGAGGTCAGATTATTAATCTTAGATAGTTATAGAAGCTATAAGACTACTGCTTTTATATATATATACTTCAGGAATAAGATATATCTGCTGTTCTTGCTAGTATATATGTTATACGTCCTTTAGCTACTTGATTAGTCGGTTTTTAGGCCCCTTAAGGCAGCATATAAGAAGGAGCTTAGATTACTAGCTAAATAGGATGCTAATATAGTTATAGGCAAGAGAAATTTCGTTATATGCTATAGCAAGGCGCGTAAGGCAGCCATAATAAGCAAGAATATTATTAGTAGCTAGAAATAGACTAGTTTATAGCCTATTAGTATAGCTAGACCCCTTATAAGCCCTCTGCTGCTTAAGAATACTTTAACCCCTGCTAAACTAGCTAGTTAGGTCTGCAAAGGGCTCCCTAATAGCAAAGCAAGCGATAAATAGGCAGTAGATATATTAGCAGTCCCTTAGTTAACCCCTAAGAAGAGGATGTGAGGGGCTAGCCCGGGTTTGTTCAACTTAGGGGTGCCTCAATTATAGTAATCTAAGCTAAGGAAGGGAAGTTTTTCTAGGAAGTTCCCCGTGCGATAGAAAAGCGGATATAGGGCGAACGTTAAGCGAGAGCAGTTATTAAGGGCAGAATCCTTAAGGTCTATAGCACTACCTAGATGCTAGTAGTAGTATAGCCTATAATATATGCCCCTCCCCCCCCCCCTCCCTCTAGCCCTTACGTGAGTTGCGGGTTTGAGCACAGGCTAAGGGCTAGTCTAGAGCGATATTAATCCGGGCTGCTAGCTGCTCTACGCCCTATAAGTAATAATTATAATAATATAATTTTTTGCACCCTAAGTTTACTTCCTCTTTTTCCTCCTCCCTTTAACCTATACTAGAGTAAGTTAACTAATTAATTATAACGTTATTTTAGCTAATAACTCGTCGTTTTAGTAGCGTTTTAGCGCGCTCTCGGTCTATATTAATATAAGTTTATTATATCTAAACCCCTATTAATTGCTAACTCGCGCAGATCTAATTAATCTAATTTCCCTCGCCTCTATAATAGCGCCCCTTATAAGTTGCTACCCGCTCTTTCCCCGTGGTTTCGCTATAATTAACCCTGCATAGCCCCTCCCTAACTCCGATGAGGAGATAGAGTCTCCTCTTCCTATTAAGAGCCTGCCTTCTAACTACTCTACCTCTACTAGCCTCTCTAATTATAAGGAGGCTACTCCTAATAACTTCGATCTTATAGACGATCCCCTCTACGCCCTAGCTAGCTAGGAGCTATATAAATATCTTAACTACCCCCTTCCTATATATCCTATCGCCCGGGAGCCCCTTATAGTATATATTCTTCTACTTATTTAGCACTTTCCTAATATTCTACTAGGGTCCCTACTTATACTAGCTCGTCTTTAGTAGCATCCCCTAGGATAAGACCTAGGAGCCTCTTCGCGAGGTTCCTTGCCTAAAGTATATATCTACTATAGCTAAGGCTAAGAAGCCTAGCGATATTATAGCTTGCTATAATATTATTAAACGAGGTATACTATCCTATCGCCTTTTAACTATTATAAGCCTAACTATATAATAGGTAATATTATCTATTATATCTATTATTCTAACGAGGCTATTAAGTCTACCTATATTAATATAGGTATTACTTCCCTGCTATTCCTTCTCTATAGAGCTAATATTCTATTAGAGCAACCCTAGTGTAATTTACTACTAGGAGGAGTTCGCTTCTCTTAGCTAAGATTACCTTACTTACTATAGCCTCGATAAGAGGACCTTAGTAAGACTCTGCTATTCCTATATTTTAGGGTTATTACTAATAGTTATAGCTCCCTATATAGATCGAGGCTTATATAAAACTCCTTCGCACTACTTCTATTTAGAACCGCGAGGTCTATACCTATACTATTATAAAGTATGCTATTAAGGCTGCTATTAAGTTAGATGCCTCCCCTATGCCCTCTGCTAGTTCTCTAGCTATTCCTATCCTTAGTACCTCTACTATTACTATTACCTTGCTTTCCCTCCTAGTTAAGCCTAATAAGATATAGCTATATTACCTCACCTAAGCTTACCTAGATATAGCTAAGGTCCTCTGCGAGGTTTATCCTATTCCTGCTTTTCTTCTATTCCTAATAATCTAACCCCTTTTCTTAGCTTATTAATATTACTACTACTACTTATAAAGAGCAGGAGGAGTAAGGGGTTATCTTCCTAGGTCTATAGTTTCTGCTCGCTTACTATCCGCCCGCCTTCCGCCTGCCTAGGCCCTATTCCGCCTCCCTATAGCCTTAAGCTATAATAGAGCCTCCTATTTCTATCTACTCCTCTAATTATAAATTGCTTAGCTACTATCCCTCTATCCTGCCCCTGCCTATTAACTACTACTTAGCTTATAGTATAATATACTAAGGGTTACTATCGTTCTTATCTATTAGGCTATACTTTTCTTTATACTTATCTACTGCCTAGTTATCTTAGAGCGATTATAGGGGCTCCTAGGTAGGCTAACTATACCCTATCTATTTAACTAATAACTTGCGATGCCTGCCCCTACCTATGCGCTTTTAGCGCGCAGCTAGAATAAACTTAACTTCCTATTTATCCTCTCTATCTTTAAAAATCAGGGGTAGTTAGGGATTATCGACTTCTTAGCCTAGGAGGGGGTTATTTATAGCGTAATATAGCAGGCTAATATGAAATTAGTTATAAACCTTGCCTAGAACGTTCAACTTAACTATAGTTAGTGAGATTACCCTAGTTACTTTATACTTTAGGTATAGCTAGTCTAACTTCCTATAGGGTCTTTCTATATAGAAGTTAGCTAGCAATAGCTAGACCTTATTGCTTACTTCGTAGCATTCTGCTAGCATCCTTTTACTATTTGCTAATTATTCTATAATCTATTAGGCTATAGCGATAGCTGCTTAGGCTAACTCTATAGTCGACTTTAGTTTATTAATAAACTTATTAGCAGCTAACTCGCGTGAGGTTAATAGCTCTAGCGCGGGCTATACTACTAGTACTAGGTCAACGTAGTATCTATAAATAAAGAAGAATAGGCTTACTCCTATTATAGCTATATTATAGCTATTAATTGCTAGTTAAATAGAGGGCAAGTAAACCTCCTAGTTATCCTAGGCAAAGTTAACTATTATCCGCAGGACTGCCTAGATCTCTTGATTAAAGCATTCTATTACTCTATCTATCTGCAGGTAGAAGGCGGTGCTTAAGCGTTATTCGATCTTTATAAGCATATAGAACCGTTGCTAGAACTAACTCGTCTAGTTACTACCCCTATTACTAATAATCGACTTCAGTATACCGTGGAATTAGTAGTAGTAGTTTATAAAGCGTTCTATACACGCTTCAGCATCTATAGAGGGCATCCCTTCTAGGGTTATTATCTTAGAGAGCCTATCGATTATTACCTAGAGGTATCTTAACCCTATTTTTACTATACGTAGGAGGTTTATAATAAAATCTATTATAAGATCGTAATATAGCCGTTCTGCTACTAGTAAGGGTTAGAGAAGCCTGCGTTTCACCTATCGCTAAATCGTTCTATACCCGCAGCTATTATAGTTTCTCGTGAACTAGCAAACTGCAGAGGACTATCCTAGCTAGAAGTATTGCTAGGCTAGGATAGCTAGGGTATTATTCTAGCTAGGGTAGCCTATTATTACTAAGTTATAGCACTTCTAAATCAACTACGTTCGAAGCATATTCCGAGGGTGGTTTTTATCTATTAATCCTAGCACCTAGATCCGGTCCCTGAATATTAATTAGCTAAGGGCGTTAACACTATACTTAGCAATCTATAGTTTCAGGCCTAGCTAGGGAGGGAAGCTTTAGTTACCCCTCTTTACTACGAAGTAAGCCTCTTAATACTAGTTATCCTCTGCTTATGCTTTATTCTATATGCATTAAAGGGCTATATCTTCGAATATCGTTATAGCAGGGACTTCAACTATTACTAACCTCCTTACCTTACCTAGGGCGGAGTCGGGGATTATCTATATTACCCTCCCTTTCTCTTATTTATCCTCCTATCCCTTCGGGGCGTCCTATTCGCAGCGCGAGAGCATATTAGGTATAACTACTAGGTAACTAGGTTAATATTCTAAATAGAAATTATACCTTAATAACTACTCCGCCTAGCGACTTTAGCATTCTATTAAACGTTGCTTTTATATAAAGTATTCGAGGCCCTTATAGTTAGTGAGGACCTTAAACCTAGGGCAGCTTCTTAGCTTAGCATCCTATACGTTTAAATAAGTAATTACTATTAATAGCTCCTTATTATAGATTAGGTAGTTATATTAGGCAGGGGTTAGCCTCTGCAAGTAGAAAGCGATAGGATAGCGCTATCCTTATATATCTTCTTAAGTTAGCACCCCCCCTAAAGCGAACCCTGAGTAGTCCGTCTTAACTATAGTTAGGGCTTATAGGTCGAAGCAATATAGTATTAGTATAGTTTAGAAGTAGCGTTTAAGCGCCTAGAATGCATCTTCTTATTCCTTGCCCTAGATAAATAGCGCTCCTTTCTTTATTAGGAGGGTGAGGGGCTCTATAACCCCTAAGTACTCTAATATAAATACTTAGTAGTAATTAGCAAACCCTAGGAAACTTTATAATCCTTTTACTAAAGTAAGCGCTTCCTATTTAATAATTACTTATACTTTCTCTATATTATAAGCAATCCCCTCGCTTGCCTTTAGGATAAATCCTATATACTTTACTATCTTTATAGAGAACTCGCACTTTACTAGGTCGAGGTTAAGACTAGCCTCTTAGAGAGCCTGGAGAACCTTATGCACCTTCTGCTTATAGTCCGCTTAGGAGCTACTACTATAGATTAATATATTATTAATATATGCTATTGCGAAGTTATTAAGGAACTCCTAGAGCGTGCTATTAATATATTATTAGAATATTATAAGGGCTCTACTCAATCCGAACGGATAGACTAGCTACTCGAAGAGTCTATATTATATGTGAAAGGCGGTTTTTTCCTAGTACCCTTCTGCTATATAAATCTTATAGAAAGTAGCTACTATATCTAGTTTAGTATACTACTTCGCTAAACTAACCCTCTAGAGGGTCTCTTAGATTAAGGGTAAGGGGTAATAGTCTCGCTTAGTAATTATATTTAACGCTTAGTAGTTATAATAGAACTATAATCCTCTGCTAGGCTTCCTAATAAAAAGTATAGGCGCCCTAGTAGGAGACTTGCTTACCTGAATAAAGCCCTTATCGAGCAGGTCTATAAGTATCTTTTTTAATACTAATAACTCCTCCCTAGATATACTATAGAGGGGTCCCTAGGGTAAGGGCGCCTCTTAGCTAGAGGTATTATACTTGAGGTAGATTTCGTGATCTATACTAGGATAACTTAGGGATAAGGGGTATAACTTAGCTAGCTCGAAAAGCTCTGCGAATTCGTTATGAATATATTATAGTAGTTTCTCCGAATAGTCCTCTGGTTTCTTTATTTTAAGCGCTTTCTTAATATCCCTTAGGCTTACTACCTATATTCCTACTTCTAGCCTAGATAGCTAGTTCTTGCTAACCCTCTAGTAGATCGCTATAAATAAGGTAGCGTTAAGTTAGTAGGCTTCCTAGATCTCCCTTACTCTCTAGGGTTCTTCTTATTCTTAAAGGGTAATAGTGACCCCCGCCTTCTTATAGTATACCCGCTTCTCTGCTATATTATAGATAATATAGTTTTATTTTATCTATAGCTTCCCTAAGAAGAGGTTAGTATCTAATCCTTTTATTATATAAGCGAAGAGTTGCTATATATAGCCTCTAATCTCGAGGTATAATATAGCTACGCCTTTTGCTATAGCTTGAGCTAAGTTATTAGCAAAGCCTCGTAATTGCTACGCTTAGCGATCGATATATAGTAAATAGAGGCGGCGGGCATACTAGTAGTCTACTATTATATAGATATTATATCTATAGTCTATTAAAGTATTAGTAAGAGTACTTTTATTAACTCTAACTACTAATATTATAGAAGGCCTGCTTATATTATATTCTAACTAGAACTATTCCTAACTAGCCCGCTCTTCCTCTATTATCCCTAATACCTAATTTCGCACTAGGGTTATTCGTTTCCTAAATTAGAAGAGTCTTCTTTGCTTTTAATCTCTCCTAAGTCTAAATATATTATTTCCTTAATAGCTTTTACTACTCTAGGACTATCCTTCGACTTCTTAGCCTTCTAGTAGTCCCTTTATAAGTAACTAATCTAGTTATACTTAAAATAGTAGCGCGTTTCCTTAGTAGGACCTTTACCTATACCCTCGCGCGAGGCGTATACTAAACCTATTATCCTAGTATCCCTATCTATATCTACTCTAGTAGGTAATGCTCTCGATCCGAACGTTACAGGCTAATATAAAGCGTTAGGAATATAATATAATCCCTCTAGCTTCTATATAATATCTTATATAAGGCTAATATATTTAGTATACTTATAGGGGGTCGGGTAGTTAACTAGATAGTCGAGGAGCTTGTAAGATAGTGCCCTATATAGGTAGTTAATCTAGATGCTATCTAGCTATACTATACTACCTGCGTTTATAATAGTATATTCGAAGTAGGGTAGGAACGAGGCGAAGGCTTCGTTATGCTTTATTTAAAGCTCCGAGAGTCTTCTAAGAGCCTTACTTATAATATTAGGGTTATTATAGGTATAGTCTAGGTATGCTAAGAAGGCGTCTAGCTCGAATAAGCTATTGCTACCCCCTGAGCTATAGAAGGCTAAGACTACTAGCTATACTTTAGGTTCTAGGCAGGAGTTAATAAGATACTAGGCCTCCTAATTACTTAGGAAGAAGTCCTAGTCTATCCTAACTTTATTATATATCTATTATACCTATATAGCGTATTTATTGCGGTTTCTTCTGAACTTAGGGGGGTTAGGAAGGGGTTTTATTTGCTAAGCGCCCCCTGCTCCCTAGGTAGTCTCTAGCTATAGGGATAGTATTAGCAGAGCTAGGGCGTAGCTACCTGCTATATCTCGCTAGGGCTCTATAGTTAGTTTGTTATTAGGCTATTATATAGTTATTAGGCTATTAAGCTAGTTGCTAAGCTTATTAATCGCTATATAAATTGCTTTGAATACTTCCTTACCTATTAGTAGTACTTCTAGACTAGTTGCTATAAGTACTGCTAGTTCCGTTTCCTGCCTGCTATCTATCGCACTATATAACTAGCGAGGCGGGCGTAGAGAGAGAGAGCTTAGATATATAAGGGGCTAGCCTAGGTTTATTTAACTTAGGGGTGCCTTAATTATAATAATCTAAGCTAAGGAAGGGAAGTTTTTCTAAGAAGTTCTCTATATAATAGAAAAGCAGATATAGGGCGAATGTTAAGCGAGAGCGGTCGTTAAGGGCAGAATCCTTAAGGTCTGCAGCACCGCCTAGACGCCAGCAGTGGCATAGCCCGTAATAGAGGGATAAGCTTTAGGATTAGTTCAGCCTGTTTAGTAAGCTGGATAACGATAAGCATACGTAGCGCTTGCTTTTTTAGAAGGTTTAAAAAGGCTTTGATAAGAAGGCATACTAACTAGTAGTAGCCTAACGAAAGATTAAGGTATTATAAGCAGAGGTTAATACTAGTAGGGCTAGGAAATAGAAGAAGGTTAAAATAAGCCTAAATTCGAAGTTTGCTAATATTAAGGCTATTTAGAGGGCTTAAATAGAGGCGGGCGAACTTAAAAGTAGTATAGATAAATCTAGCGAGTTAGAAAACCCTAGTAATAGCGAAAGTTGCATCGTCGTAACATCATAATATATATAAATATTAGTTGAAGTTAATGTGTATAAATGTGAGGGCATTAAAAGTAGGTGGTCCGGATGTGGGGGTGGTCCGGAAGTGGGTGTGGGACGTTAGTAGCTATACCTAATAGCTACTAAGTGTCTTCTTATTAGCGAGGTACTAGTAACCTAGGTAATTAGTAATAAATTAGATATAGTGCTAAGAGTAAAGTAAGTAATACTACTACCTTACTACTACCTTACTACTACCTCCCTAATAGCTAGTAGCTCTGCCTCTAGCATGCTATACCGCAGTTATGCGCTCTTAAGCTTCTAAGATATAAATACTACTAGTTTCTATATATCCCCCTCTAGCTAGCTTAATATCGCCCCTATTATAAAGTCTGATATATTAGTTTTAATACGAATTAGGAGCATAGGGTCAAAGTATTATAAAATAGGTATCTCTATAAATAAAGCGCGGAGCTAATAGAAGGCAACTAGTGCCTTACTAGTTATAACTAGTTATCCTTTAGCTATATTAGTAAGTTAGTTAGTAAGCAGGCTATAGATTTTAGAATAATTCTTAATAAATCTCCTATAGAACCCTATGAATCCTAGGAATTGCTGAATTTATTATATTATAGTAGGTACTAACTACTTAGCGATTACCTAGACCCTCTCTTATTCTATAGCAATGCTATCTGCTAAAACTATAAACCTAAGAAAGTCGATCTATTCCTTATGGAATTCATACTTATTAGGGTTCGCATAGAGGCTATTAGCTTCTAACTAGGTGAGTACCTATCTCACTACCTCTATATAAGAGTTTATATTATTAGTAAATATCAAGATATCATCCAAATACGCAATATAAATAACATTAAGCTTCAGCTAACTCATCCTTTCTTCCTCCTCTAGCCTCTATTAATTAATCAACTAGTTCTTCACTAGTACTCTCTTTATTATTCTAATTAATAGGTATCTTATCCTAAGTTTAGCTATTTAGTAGCTCCTATCTAGTAGGGGATCCTATCTCCCTAGTAGACCTGCGGGTAGGTATTATTATTATATATAGCACTGCTCTAATAGTTTGCACCCCTATTAGTATAAGTAAGAGAGAAGAATATATTATAAAAGTGTATAATATAGAGTAAAAAAGTTAATATAGATAAGTATAAGGATTAAATATTCATTCTTTTCTAGCCCTCTAGTCTATTATATAAGGGTATATAAAGGCTAGAGGACTTATCTAGGGAGCTACCTAGTACCCCTTATCTATAGACTTCCCTAGGATAGCCTATTACCTGAGGTATTACCTAGTATTCCCTTTCTATAGACTCCTAGGATAGCCCGTTATCTAAGGCGCTACCTAGTATCCCCTTTCTATAGACTCCTATAGGGTACTCTGATAAGTCCTTTTCCCTACGATCTCATCCTGGCTCGTGACAACTAGGTAGCCCCTAGCTAAGTCCTCTAGCCCTTATATAGTAAGTTAGAGGGCTTAAGAAGAATATTTAACCTTAGCTATACCTAACTATACTAACTCTATCACTCTGCACCGCACCGTTTTATGATAACGCGGGGGTAATGTCTGTAATAGAAGTGTACCCACATAGCTATATGTATCTCTTGAACTCGGCATATATTATATCTAGAACTTTAGTAACGCCTGACTCTCCATTACACTGGGTTGTATAAACATCATTAGCTAAGATCCACTGCAAAAGAGGCAGCTGTTAACTTACCGCAAGTCCCCAAATCACGGGCCGACCAATCCAAACACAATCAGCACCGAGGGCGACAGCTTTGAAGATGTCGGTTCCGCTGCGGATTCCGCTGTCAATGTGTACTGGAATTCTGCCCTTGGCAGCTTTGACGCAATGTGGCAGCACGTCGATCGTGGCCGGGGTTTCGTCAAGCTGTCGTCCGCCGTGATTGCTGACAATGACACCGTTACACTTGTATTGGGTAGCAAGCTCTACGTCTTCTGGTGTCAAAACACCCTTGATCCAAATCTGCATCTTCGTAACGCTTTTAAGCCAGGTAATTTCCTTGGCCCAAGAATGAGATTTGGAGTTGATGGAATCAAACCCGCCTTCATGCGTTGTAGCTCGGATAGTTTCCGATGTCCGCTCGAACATGGGCAGCGAAAGGCCCTCAGGAATACGGAATTGGTTGCGAGGCTCGTTGTAACGGACACCCAGGACAGGACTGTCGGCCGTCAGCAAGATGGCCACGCAGCCCGCCTTCTCGGCACGGCGGATGATGCGAAGTTGGGCCTCTCGATCCCTCATCGTGTAGAGCTGCATGGCGTGTTGGATTGGTCCGGCCTGGAGACCGGCCTCTCTCACTTCCTCCACTGCATAATTCGAGAACGACGATACGCCCATGTGCACTTTGCGCTTGGCACATGCCCTGCTCGTTGCGAGCTCACCGTCGGGATGGGCCATGGCCTCAACTCCAGCGGGCGAAACGCAAAGTGGGAAGTCAAGCTTCTGGCCGAACAACGTGATGGCAGTGTCAACGCTGGAGACGTCGACGAGGACGCGAGGAAGCACTCGATATTTGGAGTATGCCGTGGTATTTTCCTTGACTGTAATCTGGCCTGTTGAGCCTGCATCATAGAATTCTGGTGTGAATCGCTTGGTCGGTGACTGAGATCTGGATGCTTTTTGATTGGTCCCCAAAGGAACCCCTCACCTCTCGCAGTGGACGAGAGCTTCACCGATGCTGCCTTTTTGACGTCTTCGGCGCCACCTAAAAAGACGTACCTCACCTCCGACGGTAGGCGTCTTTTCCCAACAACGTACCTAAAATCTCACATGATTTCGATTTACATTAGATGAGTAGTATCGAAGTTTCGATCCGTATGGCTACGTTGTTCGGCTTGCGCCAGCGATACCGGTGACGGTAATGCATGCCAAGCTGATTTCGCAAGTCACCAGATGCACGTTGACTTTGACTAAGGCCAATGAAATGACTACCATTCACGAATCACCATTGAGACCCAATTCCACGAAACTTTACCCGATGATCGACGTGCTATCATTCAGCTGATGGAGCAAGAAGCGACGCAGTATTTCACCTTGAAACAACTAACACACTGTTGACTAAACTCGCAGTCTGAATTGGGTCTTTGATCCATTTGGATCGAGTTCGGTGTCGTCGTACAGAATGAGGATTTTAACATGGCTTCCCGTTGATAATGGAAATCCGATCTTCATACACATTCTCGGATATTCATGTAGTCGATGCTGTTTGCAGAAGTTTATTACGGCTGCGTCTTCCTCGAGCATCTCATAATTTGCAACTCCTGACATCTGATCACGATGGCCAAGCCAGTCTTCTCTCCGACAGCACTGCCGCCATCACGATTCTTATCCTAGGCCATCTCAATCAATGGGTTTATCTTCTGTTCTGTGCAGATTGGCCTTAATCCATCAACAGGTGCTTTCGCTAAAGGATGCATCCAAGAAAGAACATTAGGTGAGCGAGCTGACAGCTCGCTGTGATTACTGGTTGCTAACAAACGAATGTCAGAAACAAATCATGCTCAATCTCGAGGCAGTTCTAGAAGCTGCAGGAACAAACTTAGCGAACGTGGCCAAGGTTAATATTTTCCTCACCAGCCTTCAGGTCTTTACCGCTGTGAATGAGATCTACATTGGAGTCTTCCCTGGGGACTTAAAACCGGTCAATGTTGGATCCATCTATCCATGTTTCTGGCCGAGCTTTAGCTGATGAGGTGCATTACATGCAGGGGAGAACATGCGTTGGAGTTCGAGAGCTTCCTTTCGGAACTGACGTCGAGATCGAGTGCGTAGCCGCCGCAGTTGGGCCGTCGAGCGCTCACCTGTAGCTTCAGCAGAACGGTCTGATTCAGTATGCTTCTCATGAACAGGAATCTAACAGGGTTTTATTAAGCTCGTTGCATAAAACCATCACCGTCTGTTGCCCACACCAGTGCATTGCGAATAGCCATTCGCGGTTCTTCCTCGATGGTAAGACTTCTTCTAGATAGGGTACACGCAACTCTGGAAAGGTGAGAGAATTAGCTTCAAGAAAGAAGAGATGCTTTCTTCGTGATTCACGCTCCCTTCGAAGGCCAATGTGCCGTCGTGAATCATCACCTGTCAGCTGCCAACTCTGGACATGCAGTAACCATTTCCGCAACGCCATGCATGGATGCCGAATTCAAAGTACAATTACTCGTCGGATCCCATGCCTTCTTCCACCTCTTCGTCGTCGTCCAGACTCGGCTCATCGACCACGAACTCGGGCTTTTCCAGGTCGAAGGAGAATGCGACGGCACAGCCATCCCGCAGGCCCTTTCCGACGGGTGTATCGTTTGGCTTAACTTTGATGTCCTTCCATCCTTGCTTCAAGTCGGTTGGGTTCAAGGGCAGGGCGTAGGCAAGCTCGACATCGCCGTCAGGTAGAGCTGTTGTCTCGGGGGAGGTGTGATTTATGGTGAGACCTTCGGGAAACCGATCGCGCAGAACGTCGAGCAGTGATGTGGTGACTTTGGAGAAGTCTTGCTGGCTGTCGACGAATATCATGATTGTGTGGACTCCATACTTAAAGCGCACCGAGTAGAAGGTGTCGTCAATCTGCTAGACAGGTGTTAGGATCTGCGTAGGAGGAGGGGTGAGCCAGTCCATGCCATAGTCATGTTCAAAGAACATTAAGTGCTTTTCCCCACTGCAATGATCGCAGAATGTGACTGGGAAGTGGAAAATTGGTAACTGGGGTCGCGGATGTTGGTGTTGTAGAAGACAAAAACTGAAGCGGAGATTTTAAGATGCAATGGCGACAGCTGCACGTAGGCGCGAAGCTTGGGTGGTAGCTGCTTGCTAGCGCGGGCATTCTTCAGGCCAGGGATGCGTGACCACGTGATCGCGTGTTAATTGCTCCGGGGGCCTTTCACCGGAATGGGCAGGTCGGGTCCAAGCTCCCGTCAGCACTGCTGCCGCCGATTGTTTTGCGTTAGAGCCAGAGCTTCCCAGATTCCCCTGCGCTACCACGTTAGACTCAATCGCAATAACCCATCGACCTCCTTGTCTTTTACAAACTACCACGCCTCATCGAGAAGCTTCATTTTACTCGTAGGGCTCGTCTCTGCCGTACAGCCCAGCTTACGAACGCCCGGAATGGCCGGGCGCCGACAGACAATGGCTGAGCATTTCAGTCTGAAGCCAGCGGAGTCTCGTCTCTCGATACCGACACCTGCACGCATCCCCCTTGCTGGCTTGGTTGGATTTGGCATTGGCACGGCACTGGGCATGGCACAAGGAGGCCAGACCGCTCAGCTGCGCTTCCGCGCCGAGCACGCACACAAAATGCCGACCACCACAACCGGATGGTACCTGTACCATAAGAGCAAGAACTACCACACCTTATACGGCAGTTTTCGCGAGGGTCTTCGCATGGGCGCTCGACTTAGCTTTTGGACCCTGATGGCTTTTGGACTGGAGAGTACCGTCGACAGATACCGCGGCAGCACCGATCTCATCAGTACTGTACTAGCAAGTCTGACTGTTGCTGGCAGCTTCAGTCTCGTGAGTAAGTGGAAGCAGTCCTCCTCTCTGCCTCGGAAGCGTAATCGCTGATGCAATCGCCTGGGCAGACCGCTTTTCTTTGCCCACCGCTGCTCGCACAGCTAGGTATGGTCTTCTTTTCGGAGTAGTGTACGGCGGAATGCAAGATGCTGTTGGTTTCGCTCGCGGCCGGCCCGTCGGATACGTCGAGTTTTTCCGCCGACGCTTCGGTTCAGAAAAGAAAGCCGACGCCGACGAGCAATCGCAGGTCTAGATTACTGGCGTACCAAAACACAAATGCTCTCCCTGAGTTCAAGTTCGACGCCGCAGCTGCATTCGATGTTGGGGAATGCGATTTTGGCAGGGTGCCTGCAGGCCCCTTGCAGGCCGGAGGGGCCATCACTGCTTACGATTGGCAGCGCATTGCAAGAGCTTGACTTTCAGTCATGGGCACTTTGCCAGATTTGACACCTTATCGATCGCAAGAGCCGAGGCCTTTTGCTTTCAGCACGACCAGCCCCGCAAAGATCAGTCGACCATTTCGTCTCGCTCATGGTGCACATGCTACGACTGCTAAGCGCAAGCGAAAATTTTCTCTCCTCGTATTCGGTACTTCGATCGGTATGAGGGATCCTGAGGATTCCAAGCCCTTGATCGGTTTCTCGAACTTTTGCCAGGCTTGCTCTGTTATCTGCTTCAAAGATGACGAGTTGTTGGCATCCGAGGTTTGAGAGGCGGAAGACGGGCTGATCTTTCTGGATCTTCAATTCCAGGAACAATGTCGTGAAGGTATCGATCGGCAATGTGAGAGCGGCTTCAAACGTCCTCTAGATTACAATGTTACCGACGCATTACCTGACCTGCTTCGACTGAAGGACGGCGCAGACGCTGGTTGCGATTTTTGTCGCATGCTACGAGACTGCATCATCCGTACCGAATTCGAGTATGAGGGCCCCATTTCGATCTCTCTTGTGTACACCACTGGCTTCACAGTACTGGTCGCAGAATTCCGCTGCGATCTTCTTCTCAGCGAGTATGACGCTATGTATTCAGACATCCTGTTCACGCTCGAAACCGACGATGGTATGCACTAAATCTCAACGTTACCTGTTGATAATAATACTTCGTGCAGAAGCCGTCGCTTCTTGGCTAAAGCTTCCCCCTCCCCGAACGAGGCATGTCCTAGAGCAAGACAGCCTTGACTTCATGACTGCCATACTCTCGAGATGCGAAACACAATGCGTTCACCAGAAAATTGCAAGCCACACCCCGACCAGGCTTTTGGATCTCAATGCCGGTCATGCCAATGCCGGCTATGTTCGTCTCGTCAGTGAAGCCGAATTTCATGCCTTGGGGCTTTCGACAGCTGCACTAGACTGTCGCCTTGAAGCGGGTAACCATAGTCGCAATGAAGAGCAGGAGCCGCCACGATATGCGGCTCTGAGCTATTGCTGGGGTACACCGGACGACGCGGAAACTCAGCTGCGAACCACAACCGCCACCCTGCCCATGCAACTGAATGGAATCCAAATTTCGTCTTTGACACAAAGCATGCGCGATGCCATTAACATCTGTAACGCCCTATCGATCCGGTACCTATGGATCGATGCCCTCTGTATAATACAGGATGACCCCGATGACTGGGAACAAGAGAGTGAGATGATGGCTCTAATATATAACAACGCATTCATCACCCTCATAGCCGCCTCTTCTTGTCACCAAACGTTTCTTGAAAAATCTTTCCAAGAGGTTCGGGTGCCTTTTTCGTCCCGCCTGAATCCCCAAGTCACCGGTTACTACAGCTTATGCACCGCCAATTCGGCTACCTTGGGAGCTTATAAGTGGCCTGTTGGATATCTATGATGACTGCGCCTGGGAGCAACGCGGATGGACGTGGCCAGAGTTTAAGATGTCACGCAGGCGGTTCACTTTCGGCAAGAACTTCGTCCACTTCGAATGTCCTTCTTTGCTTGAGCGAGAGAAAATCAACATCACGCAATGCGATGCTGAGGAACGTAACGCTGTGGCGGTGTTGAACACGACCACAGGGGAGCCGCTTTTGTCGGATGATCCGTATCAGGTCTACCACAGTTGGGATAGCATCCTGATTGCATTCATCTGTAAAAGATTTACCTACCCAAAGGACACGTTCCCTGCCATGTCTGGTCTAGCGAAATGGTACTCTGAGGAGACTGGCAGTGATTCTTATTTCGCTGTCTTGTGGCGTCGCGATCTGCTATACGGCCTAATCTGGTTTGCTCATCCGGTGTGGGGGTCAGACTTCAAAAGCTTACGACAAGCCGTGGAAGAGTTGCGGAACCCCGAACCACACGTAGCACCCACATGGAGTCCGGTGCGCCTTTTGCATCACGGACTTTTCCGTTGCCTTTGTCCAGGGTATCCCCTTCGACGACAAGAATTCACGCCACAATGTTCTATTATTCAAGCTGAGATGACAGTGTTCGGTCGGAACGCTTTTGGCCAGTTAGAACGCGGCCATCGACGGATACGTGGGAAGTTCGGCAGGCTGTCCTCTGATCTGTTCCGCACGTATTGTAGTTGGGAAACGCGCCTGATTCGGCTCATCACGGACGGACGACGAATCGTGGCCTACTGTAAACCGGATTGCTGGAACCCGGAAAACCCGTGGCCGCGGGACGAGCTGGCGTTGCTACTATTCGGAAGCTCGCCTGGTTCAAGATCATACCTCGAAAGGTTGCACCCACCTTCCACTGACTATCAAGACGTTATAAGGCCATGTATAAATTTCCGGGGGCCTAACAGCTACATTCGATGAAATCGATATTACGTGTCGGAGAAGGGTTCGCTTTTGTTCGATCCCGGCGTACCAGCAGCCGTTCAAAGTTCAGAGGCTTCCCATCGGAAGAATGATCAAGTGGAAATCGTTGCGGCTCCGAAGTTGAGCAGCCGAAGGAAATATCGAACCTGAGAATGGTCTTACGGCCAATCTATCCGTAACCCGTGGTGGCCACGGAATTGAGACAGACAATCCAGAGGACAAATTAGGATGCAGGGAATCCTTCGACTCGAATGAAGGAGAAATTGACGAGAGGATGGAATATCGTCAAAAGAAGTTGGACAATAAAGCCAACCTGGTTGGTGACGAGAGCTATGCTTCGGGCTGCGGTCAACCAGACTCGGCGGATGAGTAATACAAGCCAGACTTGAGGGACCCTTCCGAGGCGCCGGATGTCGAGATGGAGTGCGAGATATACGCCCGCTTCAAGGACGGCGAGAGGGACGGTTTCGAGAACAACGAGGACGCATGGGGTCTCCTCTTAGCTCCCGCCGCAGAAGAGGGGAAATGGATCCGGGTAGGCGCCTGGCGGTCTTTCGTCGCGGACGGGGGAGGCCTTCGATATTTTGATAGGTTCGAGACTCAAGAGGTCGATATCGTCTAAATGGCAGGATGAGACGTAGTCGGCGGAAGGAACATGGACAAGTACGGGACACCGGTACTCGATGCCGAGGCTGATTTCTGTCTGAAGTTTGTGGGATATGAGACGAACATTCTAGACCTAACATCTGGAGTGAACGGACTCGACATGGCCGAGAGAAAAAGGCAGAGGTCCAAGGTGCCGTGGAACATAATAGCTCGTCTTTTCCCCAAAGATGGTGTGTGTGTGGCATAATATCTGTTGATGCGAATAGAAGTTCGACATTGTCATCGTCATCATAACTTACATACCCTTTACCGTCCAACCCCCGCAGTGTTATTGCCGTGTCTCATTATTAATCTCTGTGGACTAATTACCAACCACTCAGCTAAATGGCTCGGCATCTGCACAGAATACGCCTGCCCGATACGCCTTGGCCATCTTTAATATGCGCGCCCTTCTCACACAACCGACCGTGTCGTCGTTGCTGGGAGAAGGCTACCTTGCGCCCACATCCTGCTACTATTCACAGCATCATTGCAGAAAGAACAACCTCGAAGATGGCAACTCGAGGGAACATTCATTCGTCCACCAAAAGATCGTCTTCCAACGAGCAAATGCTAGCCTCAAGTACCACACCGGCCGCTCTAGAACCCGCAGCACTATCACCAGCGCCACCTCCACTCAGCGTCCTGCCCTTACAGATGATCATCTGGTCTCTTCTCACAACCACAGTTTCCTCATCGCCAATCCTACTTCCGCCTTCATTATGGATAATGTCGGTTCTGGCAAGAAACGCAATCCTCTTCTCAACACCGACAAGAACCCCTTGTTACGCGTCTTCTTGAAACATACGTTCTACACCCAGTTCTGCGCCAGGAAAAATCCAGCAGAGGTCAAGCAGACCATTGACAACCTCAAGACCATCGGCTTTACGGGCCTTATTTTGGCTTACGCAAAGGAGGTGGTACTCGCCGACTCGCAAACAAAGAACCTCGCATCATGTGGCGAGGGTGAGGCGTTGGAGGAATGCATGCGCAACGAGACCACCCCCTGGGCTCAGGGAACGATGGAGACAGTAAGACTCGCGCAGCGCGGAGATTTTGTGGCTCTCAAGTAATGTCAACGTCTTTTGTCATTCGGTGTCTGCTCCAATTTCGCTAACAACTACCAACAGATTCACGGTTGCTGGCCGTCAGGCACTCCACACGCTCTCAGAATGCCTCCGTCCTCCAGCGGCCCTGGCCGACGCCATCGAATCCGTCTGTTCGCTCGCCGCCAAGCACAGCGTCCGCCTGCTCATCGACGCCGAGCAAACAGCTCTCCAGCCCGGCATCGATGACTGGACCGTCGACCACATGCGCAAGTATAACACCGCCACACCTGGAAAGGCCGTCATCTATAGCACGTACCAGGCGTGTCTCAAGTCGACGCCGCAGACTCTTCAAAGACATCTGGAGATGGCTCGCGACGACGGGTTCACGCTTGGTGTGAAGCTGGTGCGCGGCGCATACATCGGTTCTGAGCCGAGACATCTTATTCACGACACTAAGGCCGACACTGACGCCGAGTATGCCGGGATCGCGGAAAGCTTGCTCAGGAGACGGTGGGGCGATGCGTTGAGAGGAGATTCGCACTTGCCGCCCGTGAGCCTGGTTCTGGCGTCGCACAACGCGGACTCGGTCAGAAAGGCGCGAGCTGTGTGCGATGCGGGCGAGGCCAAGATCGAAATCGCGTTTGCGCAGTTCCAGGGCATGGCGGATGAGGTCAGTTGCGAGCGTGTGTCGACCATGCAGTCGGGAGTTGATGACGAGGGGAAGACGCGGGCTGTGGAAGCATACAAATACCTCGTCCAGGGGTCAGCCGGTGAGTGTATAAAGTATCTTCTGCGGAGGGCCCACGAGAACCGTGATGCCATGCGACGGACGCGTAGTGGCCGAGACGCAATGTGGAGCGAGCTGGCGAGAAGAGTCACGGGCCTGGCCGGGATATTGCTTTAGGTGGCCGCTGTTTTTATGGTTTGATGCGCGGAGCCGGCGTCTGGAGATAGGGTTAGTCAGGGTTAGGTTGGGTAATGATAACGACATACACACTTGTACTGATATCAGCACGAAGCCTTCAACAACATCACTGAAAGCACGCAAGATCTCGGATGGAGGCAGGTCTAGGCAGTGCGCAAGGCCATGGCTCCCAGTACAAGATCTTCGAGCTCCTCCTTGCGCTGTGCCTCATCCTTGATGCCATCGAGCCAAGGTAGACCGTTGAGCTTGTAGTACTTGCGGACCTTGGCCCAATCGGTGGAGGTAGCGATGGACTCGTCGGTGAAGGGAACCGGGGTGCCATGAAAGTGTTCCTTCAGGTGCTTCTCGACTTCTTCGGCGGACTTGGGTCCGGTGGGGGTGGGGGAGACGATCTTGACGGCGATGACGTCTTTGCTCGAGGGGCTAATGCCGTAGCGGCGGTATGCTTCGGCGATCTACGGATTGGTTTGTAAGGAATAGCCGCAGCAAGGCATCACCAGGGTTCTCGTACATTGTTGGCGGAGCTGAGAGAGGCAACGAGCTCGGAATGAACGTTGGGAGTCTTGAGGCTGCCATCCACCTTGGAAGACACGGCCTTGAAAACTGCGGCGAGGATGTGGGTTCGGGATACGGCCTAGGCAGTGATGAGGTCAGCGGCGTCAATCAAGTTGGTATCTTTGGTCGCTCCGTACCACAGAGGCGTCGATCAAGGCATATTCGAAGTCTGCGTTGCGTGCCAGCAGCTGTGCGTGCAGGAATGCGGCATTCTGGACGTCCTTGAAGAAGGCGACGTGGACCGCGTGATCGGCGGGCACGTGATCGATTGGGATGGTCTCAATGATAGACATTTTGACAGATGGGTAGATGATTCAACCGAGACGACGGAGGAGAAAGACCGGTTTTGCTTAAGTCAACGTCAAGGAAGGGAGTGAATTGGGTTGAGGAGGCAGGCAGACGAAACTGGAAACTATCGTGGAGTCAGTTTCAAAAAAAAAAAAAAAAAAACAGAATTGAATTTCTCAGAGAAAGCAAGAACGTCCGTCCAATATTTCTGACTTGCGTTGCCCCTCCTCTGCACTGCTCTGCTGGCTGCTGCCAACTGCCCTGCAACCAAAAAAAAGAGGAAAAAAAAAAAAACATATTATCGGCGATAAACAAGGAGGGGCATGGCGGGGTTCGAGACTACGTCAGATATAGTAATCTCTCCACTTTTCCCGCCAACTGTTACCTTATCTACCCTATACCTTACCTGAGAGTCAGTGTTCCCGCAGTGAGGTAGTGATGAAGTACTTCTAGTAAGCTACTTTAGTACTGCGTAGCTATTGTTGAAGCTTCTCTTTCTGATGTACATCATCGAAAGCCGGCAAATCGAAAAACGTTTATTTTGGTGCTGAGGCATGAAAGCCGAGTAATTTCGGCCGAGGTTACGAAGCCTTATTTCCCAATTTGATTTTACCTTGCCGACTTGACTTTGCCCGCACATCCGACTGAGTACAAACTCACCTTAGGTACGCGGGGCATGCCCCGCTCAATATTTCCACTTACACTTCCCACCGCGTCATCTCGGCCGTCATTCACAACTATTTGGGCATCGCCAACCACTAGGCTTTCCTGTCGAACGGGATGAATCACAATGGAGGGTCCGGTATAGAAACCCATACACATGCGTAATATTAACCGCTAGCCGACGTATACTCCCTCGCTCTCGTTACCTATCAGCTCCACAGCCATCCCGTCACCCTGCGAGATTGACTTCCGATATTCTCCAGCCCATTGGGGCCTCGCGTCTACTGGACTATGCCAATCATCCCGCACCCGGATCCTGGATATTGAGAGTTAGGTAGCTCGAGCTTAAAGACGACCGCGTGGTGCTCAACTCAACTCTGGCACAAGGACGGATGAGTGACCAGCAACGGGTTACCAGTCGGTACATAGTTCAGACGATTCAACCTCGGGGGAACTTAACATGGTGCCGAACAGACTCGAAATGTCGCGGCATCCGTGGATATCCAGGAGCCGTGTTTCTAGTTATTGAATAAACTGCCTTGCCCCGCGATTCAGCCTCCAATGGCCAGAGGGCAGCTTTTTTTCTTGGCAGCAACTGACAACCCAACTCGCCAAAGCTAAACACAGAGTCAGACTCCCTTGGACGAAGTCTTCACGTATGTCTTTGCGATCGGTTTGGACGGACTACATCAATCTAGTCGGCAAACGAGGCCATCTGGATCGTGCGACTTTGGAAGAATCTGCATGCGATACTCTTGTCTTATCTGCGAACGCGAATAAGACATGACACGGCGTCTACGATCATGAAGATAGTCGTTAGGCAAGCCCGGCCCCTTATTGATTGCGCAACCCGTTTATACTCTATCCGGTTGACGAGGAAAAGAAAGAAAAAGAGACTCTATGTGCGCTGCCACGAGTCGCTAACCTAATGGGATTGCCGTCAATGTGCCGGGACGTTTGCGGCAGTCGACGAGGAGGCGCCAACAAAGACTGGACATAAGAAGGGCTCGACCACGTCGCCGGCTGGGTATCTTATACTATCTTACCTGAGGTCATCCGTCTTAGTCGCGCAGAGACCCTTCCGCAACCTTAGTCGTTAGTCGCTAGAGAGGGAGACACCTCCAATGCTTGGTTGCAGTCGGGGACACCTTAACCTGGAGCTAGAACCTTGGAATGCCTTGGAAGCTGTTCTTTTTTTCCATTGTTGGCCGCCGTCTTTGAGGGACCCATTCAACGCCCCGATCCCTGCCGGCCCCGAAGCGGGATCCCATCGTGTCGTTCCATTGGTTCTCGAGAGGGGTAGCCTTCGACTCATCTCATTCCCGCCCTGATGCGAGGTCCATTCCTTTAACGCTCGGCACTACGTATTTTAGCAGCTCCACAGGACAAGGGGGTCAGCAGCAAATAGGGGTCATTTATTCCTCAACACCATGCAGATCTCTCGAATAAAGCCTATGCTAGACGTCCCAGCAAGATCCCTCTTTATAAATAGGCTAGTTATACTCTAAGTAGCTATATACTATTATTTTATAGCATAGCTGCTCGTTATTAGACTATGAGGGGCTAGCCCTGGATTTGTTCAACTTAGGGGTGCCTTAATTATAGTAATCTAAGCTAAGGAAGGGAAGTTTTCTAGGAAGTTCCCTATGCAATAGAAAAATAGATATAGGGCGAATATTAAGCGAGAGCGGTTATTAATGGTAGAATTCTTAGGGTCTATATCACCGCCTAGATATCAGCAGTAGCATAGCCTATAATACATGCCCCCCCCCTTCTAGCCCTCATATGAGTATAGGTTTAAGTATGGGCTAAGGGTAGTTAGCACGGGCTAAAAGCTAGTCTAGAGTAATATTAATCCAGGCTACTAGCTGCTCCACGCCCCATAAGCAAATAATATAATAATATGATTTTTTTATACCCTAGTTTGCTTCCTCTTTTTTTCCTCTTCTTATTAACCTATATAAGCATAAGTTAACTAATTAATTATAACGTTATTTTAGCTAATAACTTATTATTTTAGTAGTATTTTTAGTATGCTCTTAGTCTATATTAGTATAAGTTTATTATATATGAACCCCTATTAATTACTAACTTATATATATCTAATTAACCTACTCCCCTCGCCTCTATAATAACACCCCCTATAAGTTACTACCTGCCCTTTCTCTATTAATTTGCTATAATTAACCCTATATAGCCCCTCCTTAACTCTAATAAGGAGATAGAGTCTCCTCCTCCTATTAAGGGCCCGCCCTCTAACTACTCTACTTCTACTAGCCTCTCTAACTATAAGGAAACTACCCCTAAGAACTTCAAACTTATAGATAATCCCTTCTATACCCTAGTAAGCTAGGAGCTATATAAATATCTTAACTAGCCCCTTCTTATATATCTTATTACTAGGGAGCCCCTTATAGTATATTATCTTCTGCTTATTTATTATTCTTCTAATATTCTACTAGGATCCCTACTTATACTAGCTTATCTTTAGTAGCATCCCCTAGGATAAGACTTAGGGACCTCTTCGCGAGGTCCCTTGCCTAAAGTATATATCTACTATAGCTAAGGCTAAGAAGCCTAGTAATATTATAGCTTATTATAATATTATTAAGCAGGGTATACTATCCTATTACTTTTTAATTATTATAAAACTAACTATATTATAAGTAATATTATCTATTATATCTACTATTCTAATAAGATTATTAAGTCTACTTATATTAATATAAGTATTGCTTTCTTATTATTCCTTCTCTATAGAGCTAATAATCTACTAGAGCAACCCTAGCGTGGTTTGCTACTAAGAGGAATTTGCTTCTCTTAGCTAGGACTATCTTACTTACTATAGCCTTAATAAGAGGACCTTAGTAAATCTCTACTATCTCTATATTTTAGGGTTATTACTAATAGTTATAGCTCCTTATATAGATTAAGGCTTATATAAAGCTCCTTTATACTACTTCTATCTAGAACTACGAGGTCTATACCTATATTACTATAAAGCGCGCTACTAAGGCTGCTATTAAGTTAGATACCTCCCCTATACCCTCTCCTAGTTCCCTAGCTACTCCTATCCTTAGTACCTATATTATTATTACTACCTTGCTTTCCCTCTTAGTTAAGCCTAATAAAGTATAGCTATATTACCTCACCTAGGCTTACCTAGATATAGCTAAGATCCTCTATAAGGTTTATCTTATTCCTACCTTTCTCTTATTCCTAATAATCTAACCCTTTTTTTAGCTTACTAATATTATTACTATTACTTATAAAGACTAGGAGGAGTAAGGGGTTATCTTCTTAGGTCTATAGTTTCTACTCGCCTACTATCCGCCTGCCTAAGGCCTATCTTAATCTTATTATACCTCTCTATAGCCTTATATTATAATAGAGTCTCTTATTTCTACTTACTCCTCTAATTATAAATTACCTAGTTATTATCCCTCTATCCTACCTATGCTTATTAACTACTACCTAGCTTATAGTATAGTATACTATGGGTTGCTATTATTCTTATCTATTAGGCTATACTTTTCTTTATATTTATCTACTGCTTAGCTATCTTATAATAATTATAGGGGCTCCTAGGTAAGCTAACTATACCCTATCTATCTAACTAATAACTTATAATACCTACCCCTACTAATATACTTCTAGCGCATAGCTAGAATAGACTTAACTTCCTATTTATCCTCTCTATTTTTAAAGATTAGAGGTAGTTAGGGATTATTAACTTCTTAGCCTAGGAGGGGGTTATTTATAGCATAGTATAGCAAGCTAATATAAAATTAGTTATAGACCTTGCTTAGAATATTTAACTTAACTATAGTTAGTAAGATTACCCTAGTTACTTTATACTTTAGGTATAGCTAATCTAACTTCTTACAGGGCCTCTCTATATAGAAGTTAGCTAGTAATAACTAGACCTTATCACCTATTTTAACTTAGAACGAAGGAGTGCAGGTAGACGTTGATGAGATAAGTAGATTGTATTGTGGTGAATGATGATGATCTATCTCTCTAGGTAGGGAAAAGTAACTATATATATATAGTTATAAGGTAGGTAACTAGCCTATAATAGGCTTAGTTAACTATTTATAATAACCTTTACTAGCCTAAAGGTAATATATCAGCAGTAGGTTTAACCTTTACTAGCCTAAAGGTAATATATTAGTAGTAGGCTTAACCTTTCGGCAGTAGGCTTAACCTTTACTAGCCTGAAGGTAATATATCGGCAGTTACCCATCAACTGTTATTTGAATCTTCAGTTGAGAAACCTCTTTTATATGTAATTATTCGACGTATAGTCTAAGTTTTTATAGCATTCTACTAGTATTCTTTTACTATTTGCTAATTATTCTATTATTTATTAGGCTATAGTAATAGCTACGTAGGTTAACTCTATAGTTAACTTTAGTTTACTAACAAACTTATTAGCAGCTGACTCGCGTGAGTTCAATAGCTCTAGCGCAGGCTATACTACTAATACTAGGTTAATATAGTATCTATAGGTAAAGAAGAATAGGCTTACTCCTATTATAGCTATTAATTACTAGTTAAATAAAGGGCAAGTGAACCTCCTAGTTATCCTAGGCGAAGTTAATTATTATCTATAGGACTACCTAGATCTCTTAATTAAAATGTTCTATTACTCTATCTATCTATAAGTAAAAGGTAGTACTTAAATATTATTTGATCTTTATAAGTATATAGAACTATTACTAGAACTAACTTATCTAATTACTACCCCTATTACTAATAATAAACTTTAGTATACTATAGAATTAGTATTAGTAGTTTATAAAGCGTTCTGCGCACGTTTCTGCATCTATTAAGGGCATCCCTTCTAGGGTTATTATCTTAGAGAGCCTATTAGCTATTACCTAGAGGTATCTAGACCCTATTTTTACTATACGTAGGAGGTCTGTAATAAAGTCTATAGCGAGATTATAATATAGCTATTCTACTACTAGCAAGGGTTAAAGAAGCCTGCGTTTCGCTTATTACTAAATTATTCCATACCTATAGCTATTGCAGTTTCTTATAAACTAGCAGACTATAGAGGACTGCCCTAGCTAGAAGTATTACTAGGCTAGGATAGCTAGGGTATTATTCTAACTAGGGTAGCTTATTATTACTAAGTTATAATACTTCTAAATTAACTGCATTTAGAGCACGTTCTAAGGGTAGTTTTTATCTATTAATCCTAGTACCTAGATCTAGTCTCTAAATATTAATTAGCTAAGGGTATTAATACTATACTTAGTGATCTATAGTTTTAGGCCTAGCTAGGGAGAGAAGCTTTAATTACCCCTTTTTACTATTAAATAAGCCTCTTAGTACTAGTTATCTTCTACTTATGCTTTATTCTATGCCTATTAAAGGGCTAGATCCTCAAATATTATTATAATAAGGGCTTTAACTATTACTACCCTCCTTACCTTACTTAGGGCGGAGTAAGGGATTATCTATATTACCTTCCCTTTCTCTTATTTATCCTCCTATCCTTTTAGGGTATCTTATTTATAATATGAGAGCATATTAAGTATAGCTACTAAGCAGCTAGGTTAATATTCTAAGTAGAAATTATACCTTAATAACTACTCTACCTAGCAACTTTAGCATTCTATTAAACGTTGCTTTTATATAAAGTATTTAAAGCCCTTATAATTAGTAAGGACCTTATACGTAGAGTAGCCTCTTAGCTTAGCATCCTATATGCTTAAATAAGTAATTACTACTAATAGCTCTTTATTATGAATTAGGTAATTATATTAGGTAGGGGTTAGCTTCTATAAGTAGAAAGCAATAGGATAGTACTATCCTTATATATCTTCTTGAGTTAGCACCCCCCCTAAAGCGAACCCTATGCAGTCTATCTTAATAATAATTAGGGCTTATAAGTTAAAATAGTATAATACTAGTATAGTTTAGAAGCAGCGTTTAAGCGCATAGAATATATCTTCTTATTTCTTACTCTAGATAAATAGCGCTCCCTTCTTTATTAGGAGGGTAAGGGGCTCTATAACCCCTAAGTACTCTAATATAAATATTTAGTAGTAGTTAGTAAACCTGAGGAAACTTTATAATCCTTTTACTAAAGTAGGCGCTTCCTATTTAATAACTACCTATAATTTCTCTATATTATAAGTAATACCCTCGCCTGCTTTTAGAATAAATCTTATATATATTACTATTTTTATAGAGAACTTATACTTTATTAGGTTAAAGTTAAGACTAGCCTCTTAGAGGGCCTGGAGAACCTTATATACCTTCTGCTTATAGTCTGCTCAGGAGCTATTACTATAAAGTAGTATATTATTAATATATACTATTATAAAGTTATTAAGGAACTCCTAGAGCATGCTATTAATATATTATTAGAATATTATAGGGGCTCTGCTTAATCCAAATAGGTAGACTAGCTACTTAAAGAGCTTATATTATATATAAAAGGCGGTCTTTTCCTAGTGCCCCTCTTCTATATAAATCTTATAGAAGGCTGCTACTATATCTAGTTTAATATACTACTTTGCTAATCTAACCCTCTAGAGGGTCTCTTAGATTAGGGGTAGGGGGTAATAGTCTTACTTCATAACTATATTTAACGTTTAGTAGTTATAATAAAACTATAATCCTCTTCTAGGCTTCCTAATAAAAAGTATAAGCGCGCTAGCAAGAGACTTGCTTACTTAAATAAAGCCCTTATTAAGTAGGTCTATAAGTATCTTTTTTAATACTAATAGCTCTTCTCTTAATATACTATAGAGGGGTCCCTAGGGTAAGGGCGCCTCTTAGCTAGAGGTATTATACTTAAGGTGGATTTTATAATCTATACTAAGATAACTTAGGGGTAGGGGGTATAACTTAGCTAGCTTAAAAAGCTCTATAAAAATTTTATAAATATATTATAGGAGTTTCTCTAAATAGTCTTCTGGTTTCTTTACCTTAAGCGCTTTTTTAATATCCCTTAAGCTTATTACCTATATTCCTACTACTAACCTAGATAGCTAACTCCTATTAACCCTCTAGTAGATCGCTATAAATAAGATAGTATTAAGCTAGCAAGCTTCCTAGATCTCCCTTACTCTCTAGGGTTCTTCCTATCCTTAAAGGGTAATAATAACCCCTGCTTTCCCATAGTATACCTACTTCTCTGCTATATTATAAATAATATAGTTTTATTCTATCTATAGCTTCCCTAAGAAGAGGTTAATATCTAGTCCTTTTATTATATAAGCAAAGAGTTACTATATATAGCCTTTAATCTCGAGGTATAATATAGCTATGCCTTTTGCTATAGCTTAAGCTAAGTTATTAGCAAAGCCTTCTAATTACTATGCTTAGTAGTTAATATATAGTAAATAGAGGCAGCAGGTATACTAGTAGTTTATTATTGCATAGATATTATAACTATAGTCTATTAAAGCGTTAGTAGGAGTACCTTTATTAACTCTAACTACTAATATTATAAAAGGCTTGCTTATATTATATTCTAACTAGAACTACTCCTAACTAGCTTGCTCTCCTTCTATTATCCCTAATACCTAATTTTATACTAGGGTTATTTATTTCCTAAGTTAGAAGGGTCCTCTTTATTTTTAACCTCTCCTAAGTCTAAATATATTATTTCCTTAATAGCTTTTACTACTCTAGGACTATCCTTTAACTTCTTAGCCTTCTAGTAATCCCTTTATAAGTAGCTAATCTAGTTATATTTGAAATAGTAGCATATTTCTTTGCTAGGACCTTCGCCTATACCCTCGCGCGAGGTATATACTAACCCTATTATCCTAATATCCCTATTTATATCTACTCTAGTAGGTAATACTCTTAATCTAATAGTTATAAGCTAGTATAGAACGTTAGGAATATAATATAATCCCTCTAGCTTCTATATAATATTTTATATAAAGCTAATATATTTAGTATACTTATAGGGGGTTAGATAGTTAACTAGATAGTTAAGGAGCTTATAAGATAATACCCTATATAGGTAGTTAATCTAGATGCTATCTAGCTATATTATGCTACCTACTTCTATAATAATATATTTAAAGCAGGGTAGGAACGAGGCAAAGGCTTTATTATGCTTTATTTTAAGCTCTAAGAGTCTTCTAAGAGCCTTGCTTTTAATATTAGGGTTGCTATAAGTATAGTCTAGGTATACTAAGAAGGTATCTAGCTTAAATAAGCTATGATTACCCCCTAAGCTATAGAAAGCTATAACTACTAGCTATACTCTAGGTTCTAAGTGTAAGGGACTGGATACCCAGACCGGAGAAGCTAGAGACGCCTTAGCTAGCATAAGCCGAAAGGATAGAGAGGCCTATAGGTCTAGGGTATAGAACCCTTATAGCAAAGACTTAGTAAATACTTACTAAAGGCTAGAAATAAAGGATCTTAGAAGAAGCAAGCAAAAGTAGTATAATAATACTAATCCTACCTTTTAGATGCTTCTGCTGTTAGTTTAATCTAATTATAGCTCATAGCCCCTTAATACCTTTATAATTCTTTTGCTTCTACCCTGCTTTAGGAAGGTTAGTAATAATAATAGCACTATACACCTAAGTAATACCTACTACTTAGGCTAAAGAACCTATGCTTAATATTTACTAAGAGTAGAGCGAAATAGCTTATATAAACCTATATAAGGAAGCTAACTCTAGCAAGTAATTAGAGGATAACGCAAGCTAATAAGAGGAGGTAAGAAGCTATGCTTTGAGCGAGGCTAGGAGCCCTAAGGGGAACAGGCTACTTATGCTAAATACTTACTATATAGATAATAAGTATATATAGGAAAATAGGGAATATAAGACCCCTTCCTATAGACTAGATAGGCTAACGGGCTAGATATCTATAGCTATAGCTAATAGGCTAGCCTAAGCTAGAGGGCTAGATAAAGCAACTAGCTAAGTGCTAATATAATAGATTATAACTATAATAGCTAACTAGTATAAGCTAATTACTACTATATTAAGCAACTAAGCTCCTGCTAAGCAATTAACTAAGGTTTATAAAACCTCTAAATTATAATATAGCACGCCTCACTAGCAAATCTACTAGTATAATAAGGTAAGATTAGCTTATTATAGTTAAAGAGGCTTATAAGTACTACCCTAGCTGCTCTAATAGCTAGTATATCTAGTAGGCTTTAAGTATAATAGAGCATACCCTATAAATAGAATAGCGGAATTATTAGCAAATACTTATAGATAAGTTAGGGAATCAGGTTAACCCTAAATAGGAAGACTTTGGAATTTTTATAAGAGGGTAGCATATTACGCCTAAGCTCTAAGAGTAGAACTACTATAATACTTTGAGATAGTGCTATTAGAAGGATAAGAAACTAATTATATATTAGGCTTAATAGGAGTCTATTAACTAAGCACTTAGTAAGCTAAGTATAAGTAATATAAAAGCGCACGCCTTCTTTTAGGGCTTTATTAGAACCCTGAAGGATAAGCTCTTTAAGCAGGATATTAACTATACTAATATATATACTATTACCTTATATATATAGAGATTATAGGAGATTATAGAAGGGAGATATATAGGAATATCTACTAGCTATTCTAAGTTATAAAAGTAACTATACTTAGGCTCTCTAGACTGCCCTTATAAGAGCAGCTTGCAACCTCTTAGGTTAATAGACTTAAGGGACTGCTACCTAGAGACCCTATCCTAGAACGACTACTCAGCAGATGCCTGCGTAGTACTTAGCGCTAGTAGTATATCCTCTAACTCCTAGGGACCCTAATACTATAATTATAAGAAGTATAGCTATATCTCCCCTAACTATATTAAAACCTATATATAGCTAATAGGTAGCAACTAGAGCCTAAACCTAAGATAGGGTAGGATAAGTATAATTATAATACCCTATATAATTAATACTAAAGACTTAGAAAATAAGTAGATATAGATATAACCCTAAGGGGTATTATACTAGGAATTACCTTAGTTCTAGTAGGATAGACTATTAAGGGATAGGTATTAGTAGTCTAAGTATCTAGCGAAGTTCAACTAGAGGTTAATATAGATACCTATATAGTAATAGATATTATATAAGAAGATCTTATTAAGAGGCTCTAACTAAAGGAGGATACTAGTATTATAGCCCCTAAATTAGTAGATTTCTAGGGAAGGCCTATACCTATAGGCAAGGTCTACTAGCTTATATTCTTCCTTATAAATAGTTAGGGTTACCTATAGAAGATCCGCTAGGCTTTTATTATAAGCCCTCGCCCTAAAGGAGCAGGAGATATCCTTCTATCTAATAACTTAATAGGATAGGAAGGTATTAATATAAATACTTATACTTATACCTAGTTATATAAACCCCTCTCGCCCGCTCAGCTAGAGGTTATTATCTAAGAGATTATAGAAAATAGCTAATAGGCTTATATTATATATCTAATAGGTGCTATAAGCCCTAATAAGAAGGATATAGAGACCTTAGGCGAAGATTTGCTAAATAATAAGTAGGAGAAGAAGATTCCTAGGGAACTTTAAGACTTTGCTAACGTTTTTAATAAGGAGAATATAAAGAAAGTTCTAAGGCTAAATAGAGTAGTATATTATATTAAACTAAAACCTAGTAAGGAACCCCTATATAGACCTATATACCTTATATTAGTAGAGTACTTATAAATACTTACTAAGTATATTCAGGATATAGAGGCAGCAGGCTATATATACTACTTAACTAGCTCCGCAGGAGTACTAGTGCTATTTATACTTAAGAAGGATAGAAGCCTATAACTATATATAGACTATAGAGGACTAAATAAGATTATAATAAAGAACTATTATCCTCTGCTATTAATTAGCAAGCTTCTAGATAGACTTGCTAGAGCAAAGTTTATTTCTAAGATTAACTTAAGCAAGGTATACTACTAAATTATAATTAATAAAGTAGATAGGTAGAAAATAGCATTTAGAATGCGATATAAGTACTTTAAGTATATTATAATACTATTTAGGCTTATAAATACCCTAGCAACTTTTTAGGTATATATTTACTAAATACTTGCTAACCTTTTAGATACCTGCTATATTATATACCTAGATAATATTCTAATTTACTTAGATATAAGGGAATAGCATACTAAGGACCTCTATGCTATCCTATGCTACCTAAGGGCTACTAAGCTATTTATAAAACTAAAGAAGTATAACTTCTACTAGACAGAAGTAGATTTTCTAGGGTTCTATATTACCTAGGATAGTATTAGGATAGACCTAGATAGGGTCCGAGTAGTTACTAAATAGCTAGTGCTAAAGTCTTTTAAAGATATCTAAGTATTCCTTAGCTTTTATAACTTCTACTATAAGTTTATAATAAGATATTCTTATATTATAGCCCTTATAAATAGCGCGCTTAAGGGAAGCTCGAATAGTATAAAGTTAGGAGCCTTCGCCTAGATAGGGGAGATATAGACCTTATTTAAGATACTTTAGAGAGTATTTGCTAAAGCCCTCATACTAAGATATTATAACCTAGTATTAGAAACTATGGTTAAGACTAATATATCTACTTAGGTAGTATCTAGCATGCTCTTATAGAAGCATAATATAGTTTAGCACCTAGTAGCCTTCTAGTTAAAGAAGCTCTTAGATATAGAGAGGCGTTAGGCTATAGGGTAATAGGA
The DNA here is from genome assembly GCA_026260285.1 of Colletotrichum sansevieriae. NCBI lineage: Eukaryota > Fungi > Ascomycota > Sordariomycetes > Glomerellales > Glomerellaceae > Colletotrichum > Colletotrichum sansevieriae. The sequence continues at coordinate 65,047 of JAOQIF010000333.1, forward strand.
ACTCCTTGCTATTATAGAAAGTTTAGATTACTAGGTATAGTACTTATAAGGACTCCCTAAGAAATTCATAATACTTATAGATTATATAGCGCTAAAAGGAGTACTTGCTATGCCTATGCGGGATATTTATAGAAGACTTATGCAATAGGTTTACTACTTCTTAGTATTTAACTTTGAAATCTAATTTAAGTTAGGGGTTATTAATCTAGTAGATAGACTCTTATAACGCCCTAACTATATAGTAGAAGATGCTAAGGTAGATAATATACTTCCTACCCTTAGAAAGTAACTTAGGCTTATTAGCTAGCTTTTAGTAATAAACTACTAGTATATTACTAAGCTTAAAGGAATTATAGCTATTATAAGAACTTATATCTAAGCTATGTAGCAAAGTATATAAGAACCTTGCTAGAGGGCTAGCTCTAAGGTTAAGGGATCCTCACCCTTAAGTTAGCACTACCCTATAATAGGTACTAATAAGCTACTATATATAAGTATATATATTAGCGCTATTACTCGTATAAAAGTATATGCAGGTGCTATGCTAACTGCTCTATGAGAGAATAGCAATAGGCTAGAGGACTCAGGGGGAGCTAGGGTTATTATACTAGAATAGTATATCCTATATGCTATAATAAGGGAGCTTAATTAGGATAAAATAGCTTATATGCTACAACTAGGCGCGGATCTCGAATAGATAATTAGAGGACTATAAGCTAAAGTTTACTTTTATAGAGATATTATAGCTAAGGTTTACTAGGATACTAGGGAATACTAAGGATACTAAGTTAATAAGAATAATATCCTTTAGTTTAGAAGAAGACTTATTATCCTAGAAGAGGGTTCCCTCTGCTATAAAATCCTGAAGAACTACTATAATATGCCTAGATTAGGGTATATAGGAGTAAATAAGATAGCTAAGCTAATCTTATAAAAGTTTTATTAGCTATATTTAATAGAGGACGTATAGCGATATATTACTAAGTGCCCGCGCTGCTAAGGGGCGTGTATACTATAGCATAAGCTATACGGGCTATTGCAAATACTAGAACTACTAGTATACCTATTCTAATAGATTTCTTTAGACTTCTTAACTAGCTTGCTAGAAAGTTACTAAGATAATATAGTTACTTATAAGATAATTCTAGTAGTTATATGCTAAATAACTAAAGTAGTATAGTTCTTAGTAATAACTAAGTAACTAGATGCTGCGGGTTTAGCGAGGATCCTATATTAAGAGATTAAGTGCTAATATAGCACGCCTAAGGCTATTATTAGTAACTGAGATAAACTAATTACTAGTTAATTCTAGTGAGACTAGACTAAGCCCTGAGATATAGAAGGGTATATCTCTACTATATAGCATCTATAGATAGATAGCTAGATTAAAAGAATATACTAAACCTTAACTATATATCTTATAAAGTTTAGCAAAAGCTTATATAACTAATAAGTAATATAATTAGTTAAAGCTGAATTTTTATATAATAATAGTAAATATACTACTATTAGTATATCCCTATTTGAGGCCTTTATGGGATATTACCCTCAAATAGTTAACTACTACTTGCTAAATATTAAGATCAGGACCTAAGGGGTTATTAAAAGGCTTAAGAAGCTAATAGAGGTTTGCTAAAGAATAGCTAAGAACTAGTAATATATAATAGAAGTATAAGCTAAGAATGCAAATACTAGAAGAAAAGTATAATTATATAATATTAGAGATATTATAGGACTCTTAATAAAGAACTTCTATTTTATAAAGGGTTAGCAAAAGCTCGCCCTAAGATTTATTCCTATGCTAGTTATAGAAGTTATAAGCTCTAATACCTATAGAGTATAACTTCTAGAGAAGTATAGCAGAGTATATAATATCTTCTCTATTACTCTACTTAAGCTATAATATAGCTAAAAGCTTATTAAATAGTAGCTCCTAGACCTTAAAGAAAGCCCTAAAGAATAGGAAGTTAAGGATATTATATTATAGAGGGAAGTGCTAATAAGCCTCCTATATTTAGTTAAATAGAAAGGCTAGCTAGTAGAATATAATACCTAGGAGCCTGAAGAATACTTAGCAAACGCTTTGCAAATCCTCGCTAGGTTTAAGAAATAGTAGTATAAGTGATATTATAAGTAGGATAATAAGTAGTATAGAATAATAAGAAAAGTTAATTAACTATAAGATAGCTGAAACGCTAAGAGAAGGCCCCCCCTATAAAAGCAATGCAAACCCTATAGGTATCTAACCTTATTGTCGGAATAACTATCCTGCGCAGGTAATGGTACCAGAAAGATAGGGTTCTTCCGTAATACTGTATTTATTCGTGATGTCTATCTATCGTAGGTTTGGTGGTTATAATAGCTATATAGGCAATCCTTATATATAGGGTCCTGGCCCTCCTATTGGTTGAATCGGCGCAATAGGTGGGTCCAAACGGCCCGACGTGGTGCCGGTCGGGTCGGCGACGAACCGCTGACTAGGCTTCTAATACTAGCAGTCTTTTATTACTACTAGCCCCTACCCCATAATAGCCCATATTCATCGAGATAACTACTAAATAGCAACTACTTATAAAAGGGGCCTAAATAGCCTAATAACTACAGTTTTCACACGTTTTATTATTATCCCCTAATATGCTATATATCCCCGGTTTTACTACGCGCGGGGCCCTGGCTACGGGCCGGGGTCCCGGCTACTATCGAACGACCTACCCCTCTATCCATATCGTCGCCTTATTATTATTAATAAGCCGTTAGAGGGCTTTATTCAGCGTTAACTTTATGAGTCCGTCAGCCGGGTTATTATTACTATAGATCTAGCGGATCTCTGCGATCTCGTAGCGCTCGTATAACTACTATAGCGCTATTATATCGATTATAAGGCGCTTTTCTTTCGTTATACTTAGCTTAACGAGGTACTTATATAGCGAATACAAGTCGGTATAAATAATAGTTAATATTAATAGTAGATCTAGTCGATTAGAGACCTTTTGGAGGGTTGTTGCAATCGCATAGGCTATATCGACGCTAGCAACCATGCTATAGATCTCCGAGGCTAGTATGCTATAGGTAATGCGTTTTGACTTCGTTAAGCTATAGTAGATGATATTACTATTAATTTCGAACGTATTAATAGCCTTATTATTATTAGTCTCATTAGCTAGTATAATAATAAAACCTAGTTATAACGATAAGTCGTTATTATTAGCAAAAGATCTATCGATAAAAACAAATAGTTTCGCAATAGCAAGGTTAAGCGGGATAAAACTAAGGCCTCTATCGAGGGATCATAACTACTAGAGTATTCGCTAGTTAAGGATTCTAACGTTGTTAACTATAGGGTTTTGCTGTTATATAGCAACGGATAGGTTAAAATAGGCCTCGGGTTAGCAAATTAATATAATATATACGCCGCAGGCGCGTTATTCAACGTATTGCTGCTTTCGGATGGCTTCGTTAGTAGAGGGGTCGATAGGGCATAACTTAAGCCCTTAGTCCTCTTAGCAGAGGGTGAGGGTATTACTATTATCGATCGTTATAATCCTACTATTAAATATAAGGGGGTTATTAATAGCGAGGGTCTGCTTAGGTTTAGCTAAAAAGCCGGCTTTAGTTAATTTAGCCTCCTCAAGAGCAGAAAATACGTCGTTTAATAGGCCTAACATATCATCAGTTTATATACCTATAATAGCAAAAGATAGGTTATTTTTTATTAATATAAGCAGGCAGGGGTTAAATAACGAAGTCTCTATCTCAAGCCTCTCTTTATAGTAGTAGCTATATATAGCCTATTAATAAGTACTAGCCTTAGTAATACTATAGAGGGGTTTTATAACCTCTATAATAGTATTATCGGGGTATTTATACTATATTTAGGCGGGGATTTTAGTGAGGATAGGGCGGGCGAGATAGGTAGCAGACTAGATATAGGCTTAGGTAATATTGCAGATCTAAAGGGTTTTGCTATTAGTTAATAATAATAGGGTAATCGCAAGGATTAGCTATTAACTAGCTCTTTAGATCGTAGGGGCCTAGGTTAAAATAGCCTCTTTACTATTATTAGCATAGCCCTGAATAATAAGTCTCGACTTCTTATAGGGCTAGGTTATCTTACCCTTAACCTCGTTAATAATATAGGAGTAGAAAATCCGGATCCCGCTATAGCAAGTAGGGTTATACCTAATAAAGTTAAATACGCCTTATTCGATAAGGGATTCGATCTCTTATCGGGTTAACTACTCAAAAGGCTCTCTAGGGGTTATAATCATGCTATTATTATATAACTTAATAGCGAGGTTATAGTTAGATTGCTCTTTAGTAGATAGGAAGGCCTCGTTAGCAGTAGTAATATCCGTTTTAGCGAGGAGTATAGTTAAAGTCGGACCTAGCGCTAAGTTGCAGCGGGGCTACCCTCGGCGCCGTAGTAGGGCGGGAGCTATATTATTAGTAATAATAATAGTATCGTAGGCTTCCTCAGTTGCCCCGTGGGGGGTTGCAGTCCTATCGTTAGTGCTATTAGGTTTTATTAGCAGGTCGGTTGACTAGTAGTAAGGTTTAATAATAGTTAACCGGAAGGATTTCAGCCTATTAGGCAGTTAAACTACGTATTTATAGCTATTATTAGAGATAAGCTAGTAAGGGCCCTTCTAGCTATCTTTTTTACGCTATACTCTAACCTCCGACTAGAGAGGTAAGCTCAAAGTAGGCTTAGTTATAGGGCCGTTTCGGGCTACGATAGCCTTATTAACCTAATAATTAGCATAGAGTTAGCAGATCTTATTAGTAGCCTTCTATATAGCTTAGGCGCGTTACATAATTAATAGCGAGGATGCTAAATTATCCGTTAGGCGCAGGTAGGCTCTGAATACTAGTAAGGTTAGTACTAGGCTATTAGGCCTAGCGACGTTATTAATAGCTTTTATAGCTATTTAGAGGGCGATATTATTATTAGCAGAGGGATCTTCCGCCTAGATAATCTCATAAGCCTAGCGTAATAGCTTATAGTATTATTCGACCTTCCCGATGCTATTATAAGCCTTAACTAGGACCTCTTTTATAGAAATCGCTATCTTTTATATAAATTAGCGAAATTTAGCAGATCAAAAGGAAGTGCTAGCGTTAGTAACTATCTAGTCGGGTAGGCCCTAGTATATATCGATCCAGCAGAGCCGAAGGGTCTGCTATATAGTTTTAGCGGAGATATCCTTTATAAAGCATGCTATATTAAACGTAATAGCTATATTAATAATATAGAGGGTAGGGTAGTTGCTATCGAGATATATAACGTTAATAACGACCTCGTAGTTGAAATTATAGTTATCTTTTATTATAAACTTAAACCGATAGGGGCTGCTGCTATGGAGTTAGTAGTAGTAGCAAAACTTCGTTAACTTATTAATAATATCGATATTAACGGGGTAGCTAGCGCGCTAGAGGACTTTATAGAGTCGTTAGACGGATAGGTAGCTAAAATAACGGTAGATATAGCATAATTCGACGTTAGTAAGGTTATAACTCACGACAGCCTCTTCCGGGTTAGTTATAAACTATAGATAGCCCTATAGTTATATAACTAGGGTTGTGAGGTCGTCACGAACGAGTTAGTTAGCAATATTATCGAATCTTACGCTAAGTCGGTCTATATTATAAAGGGATAATAAGAAGGGGGTATTCGTTAGCATTACGTAGAAGGTTATATCGCTAAAAGGAGTTATAATAACCGTTATTCCGAGGGATTCGATAGGGTTAGCGCTGCTAAAGCGGATCGAGGCTACCCCGGCTATAGAGGGGTTAAGTTAGTAGTTAACCCTCTTTTATAGGGCTAGAAACTGCGGGTAACCCCTAGTTAAATATCGGGCTACGCTAGAGTCGGGGATAATCCCTCTAAACGTAGTTAATAAGTAATAGTTAGTAATATATATTATAACGGGGTTATTATTTTTACTAACTAATGCGTTATAAGAGGGTTTAATATAGTTAATTGCATAGAGGGTCGACTAGTTAGCTAAGCAAGTTATCACGTTACTGCTATTAACTGCAGTAGGTTAGCTGAAATAGGCAGTAGTGAGGAAGGCCTCGTTAGTGCTATTAACCTCGTTGCTATCGTTATCAATAGATAACGACTAGTAAAAGAGGGTAATAGGGTCGTTAATAACGGAGGAGTTAGCTGCAGTAGCTACGAGGTCTTCGATACCCTCATACCACGCTAAAAACTAGTGATATTCAGCGGGGTTAGCGTTATTTTGGATGTATTAGCTGCTCTTGAACTTGCTATAGGCCTTATGGCGATCGTTATTAGTATATTTCATCGACTAATAGCCGGGTTTGCTGCAAATATAGCACTTTTTAGCTCTTGCTGCGTTATTAAGGCTATTGCTAGCCGTACGGGGCCCAAAACGATTCTTTTAGCCGTTGCTATAGTAGGTATAGTTAGTCTAATAGACCCCAGTCTTATCGTTATTTTTAGCGATATATTACGCTATAGGCCGGGTTATTGTTAAAATAGCTAAATATAACTAGCTAAGGACCCCTTCTATTAACTTAGCAGGGTTAAAGAGGCAAAAATAGCACTCTTTAACCCCTTAGCAGGCGTTGACGATATAGTCCTATAGGATGAGATCGGAGTAGTAAGCTAGTAGTAAGGCTCGTTAGATTTTAGTTATATAGTTAACGAGGATCTCTAAGCACTCTATCCTCGTTTTAGAGGGGTTATTATAGATAACCTAGGTTAATATAGCCTAGTGCTACTCTATTAGGTAGGCCTAGCGGGTATTATAGGATTCGAAGTAGTTACGGAGTTTCTTAACTATAGCTAAGAGGCTTAACTAGGCACCGCTAAGTCGGTCGAAATAGTAATCGCAGGCTTAGCCTTTTAGTATAAGGGGGAGAGCGCTAGCAGCCTGCGATTGCTAGATCCTAACCTTCTCGTAGATATCCCGAAAGATAGTTAATTTTGCCTCTAAGATATCGTATTTAGCACTGCTATACTTTATATTATTAGCATAGAGCTTAGCTAGATCTATTAACTGCTTTAGCGTAGCTAGGAGGCTATTATAGCCTATATCCTAGTTATTATTAACTACGCTATCTCTGCTAGTAGGTGTGGTTTTTACTAGCGCTATCGTAGGAGGGGCCTATAGCTACGGGGTTCTTGGTTTAGTATAGAAGTCGTAGGTATTGCTAGCTTAGGCGAGGCTCTCATCAGGCCTCGTGAGATAGGGTAGATATATAAGTATAACTAGTACTAATATCTCGCGAATAAACGTCGGGTTATTAGCAAGATATTATAGGAAGTTATCTATATAGGCGTCTAACTAGGCTTAGCTTTAGTAATAGAACTTAGGTCTAGTTATAGCCTTAATAAGCCTAATAGAGATTATTCTAGCTACTAGGTTAACCTATACTCTATAGCTAATAATATAGTCTTTAAGGGCTTTCTTAAGCTTCTAGTTAGTTTTGCTAAATAGGTTAGCAGTCTAGCTAATAAAGTTATATAAGAACTCGCGCTAGAAGGCTTAGCTAGTGTTCTTATTGATCTTATAGACCTTAAGTTAATAGCCTATCTATATATTTACCTATTTAATAGATATATTAGGAATATTATTGCTTTCCTTATCGATCTCAAAGACCTTGCCCTATAGGTCGGGCTAGATAATGCCCTTAAGCTAAGTAGGGATAGGGATATCGCTAGAGATAGATCCTTAGATAGATCTATCGTAGGTAGTAGGAGGAGGAGGGGGGTTGCTACCTAGCTCAGCAGTTGGGGTAGCTATTGTGAATAGAGTAGTAGAGGTAAAAGGGGGGGGGGGTATAATATGCGTTATTTTTCGCAATATTATAGCTTTTTCGCGTCGAGGTCGTTATATATAGGCGCAAAGCAGCCTAGACGTTATTACTATAGTCGTTTACTTAACCGGTTATTATATATAGGCGCAAGGCAGCCTGGACGTTATTAAATAGTTATTATAGTAGCCCGTAACGGTTATTTCAATCCCTCTGCTAGTAGCAGTAATATTAATAGCGGAGACGTCTCTTCTACTATAGGTAGTAATAAACCTTACTAATCTATAGTAACTCGAGTAGTTATAATAGTTAAGTTAACTACTAATTAGTATCGGAATAACTATCCTATGCAGGTAATAGTACTAGAAAGATAGGGTTCTTCTGTAATACTATATTTGTTCGTGATATCTATCTATCGTAGGTTTAGTAGTTATAACGGCTATATAGGCAATCCTTACGTGTAGGGTCCTGGCCCTCCTATTGGTTGAATCGGCGCAATAGGTAGGTCCGAACGGCCCGACGTGGTGCCGGTCGGGTCGGCGACGAACCGCCGACTGGGCTTCTAATACTTATATTACTATAGAATTCCACTATATATTCGCTGAAGTTCTACTAGCACTACTACTTATCTGTAAGGAACAATGGTGGGTGCAGGATGCAGAGCCACGCTATTAGCAAAACGTCGGCGAGTTAGGGGCGGATAAATATACCTTGGAGAAAACTCTGCAAGCTATAGACTTAGAAGGTTAAGTAATAGGTTAATATAATAATAGATACCTATATTTTAATATTCTAGCCTTTCCTAGTTTAGGCCTTTAGCTATACTCTTATAATTTTATTACTTCTACCTTAATTTAAGAAACTAACGGTCGTTCGAATATCTAAAGTAAACTAGTAATAATATATTAATAATTTAGTAATAGAGTTTAACTATAATAAACTCCGGGCTAGGTATATAGAATATAACTAATAGGGTCTTAGCTAATAAGATACTAATTATTTACTAAGCCCTAAGATATAGGGAATATAGCGCGGACGCTATGCTAAGGGAATAGATAACCCTAGCGATAATATAGCAAGAGGAATAACCCCAAGGGGTTAAGCTAGGTCCTAGGTAGCGCTAGACTAGGCAGACTACCCCTTAAGAGGTAAATAGATAGCAAGTAGTAGCTAATAGGGCACCCCGCCTAGGACTCCCCGAGGAGCTAGTATCTCTAGCATCCTTATCTAGGCTATAGGGTTACTATAGAAATAATAGGAGAGCCCTATAGAGCAGATATATCTATAATAGCAGCAGCATAAGGAATAAACTGCTACCCTACTGCAGGAACTCGCTAATTACTTAGTAATAAGATATTTATAGGGAGAATATAAAAAGCCCCTTATATATAACTACTATACTATAACTAAGGACTTTACTATAAACTAGGTTAGCAACTAGATCTAAGCGATTAAAGAGAGAAACTAACTATGCGCTAGTAGTAGATTAGAGTAGTAGGTCTAATAGGTGCTTATAAAGATAAGCCTATCCCTATAGACCTAGTAGTAATACTATAGGGCTAGGCTAGAAGGAGACCTAGCATAGGCTAACTTTATAGCATTCGCTTGCTAATAGCATATTAACCCCGAGCTTTAAGAGCGAAGTTACTATAAGAAGCTAGATATAATAAGGCAGAAGGAGATATAGTTACTAATATAATTCTTTACTAAATAATTAGCAATATATTAGGACTTAGGTATAGTTAATATAGAAGATAGTAAGGCTAAGGCTTATATACTATACTTCTAACTAGCCTTATTCCTATATAGGGAACTTAAACGCTAGAAAGTTGAGATATAGAGGCTAAGAGATATAGCTATAGAAGCTGAATACTTATAGGAGATATATTGCTAATAGGGTAGCAAACCTCTGCAAAGCGAAAGCAGGAAATAGCATATAGGGGAAGAGTATAACCTAAGGGGGCCCCTAGTAGTAAGGTTAAGTCAAAAGGCAGGCTAGCAGGGTTCTAGCTAGAAGATAACGCAGGGTTTATAAAGCCTAATGCCTCACTAACTAGTTAGTAGCATAATATAGGGATCTAATTAGAATAGGTCTATATCTAGCCCTAGGATATAACCTATAATATCTATTTATATAGTATGCTTTAGCTATAAGCAAAAGGGGTATAAGAGGGCAGGCTACCTAGATAAACGCATGAGATAAAGTATAAATAAAATATTAATAGGATACTAAGTACTCGCTAAGAAGGCAAGGGTTAATATAATCTAATTTATAAGAGTTAAGGAACTTAACTTATTAGAAAATAAGTAAGCTAGGGGACTATACTAGTAACCCCTACGCCTAAATCAGAACTAGATACCCTCCCTAAGGGAGCTACTATAAAGTATAGGCGATCGTTCTCTAGAATATTACTAAATAAGAAGTAGTAGTAGATATAGATTCCTATTCCTAGGTTAATATTATTAGTAGTTAACTAGCTAAGTCCCTATAACTATAACCTATAATAGCTATCGCCCCTATATTAGAAGGGTTTAATAGGTTATCTATAAAGGGCTAGAATATATATTAGTTAATATTTTTCCTTATTAACTTAGGAGGAGAAGCGAGGAAGATATAGCAACTCTTTACTAAAGCCCCCTAACCTAAAGGAGCAGGAGACCTCCTCCTATTATAATACTCTATAGGAAGAGAGGGTATTATAATTAATACTTAGATAAATACCTAGGAATATAAATGCTTTAGTATTACTAAGCTATTACTATTTATATAGGAGGTTATTAAGAATAGCTAGAAGGCCTATGTTATATATATATTAGGGAATATTACCCCCTACGAGCTACTAATAGGGGCGCTAGAAGAAGAAGACACTTTAGAGGGTAATATAGAGTTACTACTAGAGCTATTTAGCAAATAGGTAATATTTAATAAATAGTTAGTAAAGCAGTACCTAGTCCTAGAAGGTATAGAATATATTATTAATTGGATCAAAGGGAAGAAACCTCTATATAGGCCTATCTACCTATTAAACGAGCATTAGTTAGAAGAACTTTGCTAATATATTACTAATAACTAAGTAATAGGGCAGATCTAACCCTCAACTAGCAAGGTAGGCGCCCCTATCTTTTTTATACCTAAGAAAGATAGCTCCCTATACTTTTATATAGATTATTAAGGCCTTAATAAGGTAATAATTAAGAACTAATATCTACTCCCTCTTATTAGCAAACTATTAGATAGGCTTGAGGGAGCGAAATAGATCTTAAAAATTAATATTTAAGATATATATTACTATATTCGCATTAAGCTAGAGGATCGCTAGAAAATAGCGTTTAGGACGCGTTAAAGGTACTTTAAATATATTATTATGCTATTTAGACTTATAAACGCCCTAGCTATATTCTAGGTATATATTTACTAAGCGCTTGCTAAGCTGCTAAATACTTATTATATTACTTATATAGATAATATTATAGTCTATTCTAAGATAAGAGAGCAATATGTAAAAGACCTTCTCTAAGTGCTCTATAGGCTTTGCTAATAGGAGCTCTATACTAGACTTAGTAAGTATAGGTTTTACTAATAGTAGGTAGAGTTCCTAGGGTATATTATCACGCCTAAGGGTATATTAATAGACTAAACTTATATCTAAGCTATTACTATATAGAAGCTGCTAAAGATATACTACGATATCTAGGTCTTCTTTAGATTCTATAACTTCTACTATAGGTTTATTATAGGATATTTAAGCATTATAGCCCTAATAATATCCTTACTAAAGGGTAGTAAGAATAGTAAGAAAGGAGGTGAGCTCTACTAGCTAGAAGAGGCCTAATAGGCTTTTAAGTAGCTTTAAGCTACCTTCTGCTTAGCAACTATTCTCTAATACTAGGAACTAACCTATAAAATAAGGGTTAAGATAGATGCTTCTAGAAAGGCTATATCTAGTATCCTATTATAGTATATTAATAGTTAGTAATAACTAGTTGCCTACTATTTATAAAAGCTTAGTAATATAGAATAACGCTAGGGAGTAGGCTAATAGGAACTTCTCGCTATAGTTAAAAGCTTAGACTATTAGACTTACTACCTTCAGGGTATATTAAAGAAGTTTATAGTTCTAATAGATCACTAGGCGCTAAAGGGAGTTATTAGCGCGCTTACGTAGGACCTTTAGGGAAGGCTTGCTAGGTAGGTATATAAACTCTTAGTATTTAATTTTAACCTAGAGCATAAGTTAGGGGTTATAAATATTAGCAGATAGTCTATCTAGGAGGCTAGATTATATAGAGGAGGAGGTGAAATATAATAATATACTCCTAACCCTAGTAAGGAAGCTGAGGTTTATTAGTAAACTACTAGTAGACCTTTAGATAAGTATTATTATACTATAAGGTAGTATAGAGACCTTAAAAGCATTTATTAATACTATAAGGGCTAGCATAAGGTGCCCCTTCTAGATAGATAGCTCTAAGGGCGGAGACGCCTTAGTCTCTAGTTAGTATCGCGCTCTATAGCGCGCTAATATTACTATCACTATAGTAGCTATAATAACCTGATGCTAAAGAGCAAGGGGTAATATAGAGAATATTTAGCGAGAGGTTATTAACTAAGAAGACTTGCTTAGAGCTAGGGTTACTATAGCGTAGTAGTATATCCTATGCTAGGTTATAAGGGAGCTTATAATAAATAAAATAGCAGATAGTTAGCAACCTTCTGAAGTAATAGAGAATCTTATCTGCAGACTATAAGCTAATAACTTATACTACTAGATATAATTAGAGAGGGCGTGCAGACTAGCTAGTAATTATAGGGGCTATATAATTAATAGTTATAGAACCCTATTCTATAAGGGATAGTTAGAGATACTATAGGAGGGGTCTCTAAGGCTAGAGATCCTTTGCTAATACTATAATAACTATAGGGCGGGTTATATAGGGGTGAATAAGACTACTAAGTTAATCTCGAGGAACTTCTACTAGCTAAACTTAGTTATAGATATATATAATTACGTTATAGGGTGCTATATATACTAGGGGAGCCGCGTTCTAAGGCATAAGCCTTATAGAAAGTTATAACTACTACCCCTACCTGCATACCTATTCTAGGAAATAAGCATAGACTTTATTACTAGATTGCTAGCAAGCTCTTAGCATATAGGCGGAGAATATAATATAGTTCTTATTATTATATGCTAAATAACTAAGCTTGCTATATTTATCCTAATAATAAAGCAGCTAATAGCTGCTGAGTTAGCACGGATTATCTATAAATAGGTTAAATGCTGCTTTAGCACTCTAGAGGGTATTATTAGCAACTAAGATAAGCTCCTAACTAGCTAACTTTAGGAAGAGTTTATAAGAGAGAGGGCTATTAAGCGCCGCTTCTCTACTATATACTACCCCTAGACTAATACGTAGTTAGAAAGGATATATTAGATATTAGAAAAGTACCTATAAGTATATGCTAGTAACTCGCCGCAAGAATAGGCAGTCTAGCTACCTAAGGCGGAGTTTGCATATAATAATAGTAACTATAGTACTACTAGCTACTTGCTAATAGAGGCCCTATATAGTTACTACCCGCATTATATAGAATACGTGGCTCCTATGAATAGGGTTATAGTATAGGATATAAGGGAGCGAATTAAATATATTTCAAGACTCCGCGAGAAGGCCTAGGAATAATAGCAGAAGGCTACTAAGGTGCAAGCTAAGTATTATAACATAAGGCATAAGGACTAGACTTACTATTAGGAATAGGTCGTTAGGCTATTAATAAAGAACTTCTAGTTTAAGAATAAGAAACTAGTACTTAGGTTTATATAGGTAGCTATTATAGAACTAGTTAGTATATAAGTATATAGGATCTATCTACTACTATAGTACTAATAGATATATAATATATTCTCTATTACCTTGCTAGAACTATAGGATAACTACTAAGTAGGTAGTAAAGGTTTACCTATATACCTAGAGCTTAAGGATAAGCTAGAGGAATAGGAGGTAAAAGAGATTATTATATAGCAAGATATTAGTAATAATACGCAATATCTAGTCAAGTAGGTAGGATAGCCTATAGAATATAATATATAGGAGCCTATAGAGAATTTGGCAAATGCGCAGGAAGCTATTCATAAGTTTAATAGATAGCATAGGAGGTCTTATAAGAAGTAGGATAACTAGTTGCTAAAGTTAGAGCAATAAGTTGCTAATTATAAATCACGAGACTATAGAATAGAAGCTAAATTAAGAAGCAGAACGTTAATTATATTAAGTAGCAAATTATTACTAATATTATAATAAAAAGAGGGTATTATCTTATAAAGAAAAAGGATAAAGCTAATAATCTAACTAGTTATTCACTTCTAACTATAGCCACGAGCGTAAGCACCCTAACCACTATAACCATAAGTAGCACTATAGCGACTAGTCGCTAAGCTAGCATTACTAGCATCCATATTATCGCTACCCGCAGACTAATTACTAGCTAACTTACTACTAGAGTCACTACCTAACTCATTACTAGAGCTACTACTACCCACCTCACTACCTAACTTATTACTAGAGCTACTATTAGATATAGTAATAATAACCTTAGTCTTTTTAGCCTTTCTAGCCTTTTTTGCTAAATTATCGCTATCTTCTTAGCTATATTTAGTAGGAGTATAGAGATATAAGGCGTAGGAGATAGGGTAAGCACTAGTAATAGCAATAAAGCAGGAGGGAATATTATTAGAGGTATACTTAAAGAGGTCGTCTTAAAGCAACTTGCTAAATTTAAGAAAGGAGTTAATACTACGCTTATAAGGGCGCTTAGGGACTAGCTTTAATAAAGGGTTATTAACTAGACGATTAATCTTATTATAGAGGTGCATAGTAGGACTATTATTATAAATATATAGCAGCTAGGTAGCATTCAGGCGCTAAAGCATATTAATACTATTATAAAGGGTACTAACCTAGAACTAATTATTAGTAGGATATAATTAGCAAGGGAGTAGCAAATAATAGCTTATATAAACTAGGATATTGAGAGCTAGGTGCTTATAGATAGAGGCGAGCTCCTGGAGTTAAAGCTGCTCTATATTATAGCTACTACTACTAGTAATAGGATTATAGATAAGCTTAGAATATGCTCTTATATTACTAAATAGTCGCTAAGTAAAGCGAGAATATAATAATAATAAAGAGGGGTTAAGATACCCTCACGTTCCTAAATTTAGATCTAGTAGAATATATTCCAGGTTATCTAGGCTGCGCCCTAAAGCTCCTAGGGAACCTACTAGGTATTAGTATATAGCAACCTAGTAGCAAACTAGCGGAGACTTATAGCTGCGTATTTCTTCTTACTAAAGTTATAATAGACGTATTTCTATATATATTCGCTATATATATAGCAAAGGTTAATAATATCCTGATATATCCTATAGAGATAGCTGAGGCAGGGATAGCTACTATTAGTATTACTTGTGAGGTTACTAGAGAGGATTTCAGGATCATAGAGATATTTAGCAAGCACTACGCCTATGCGCGCAATATGGGATATTATAGAGAATAATTAGCAAAATAATAGAGAAAGAAATAAACTAAAAAAGGGAAAAGATGAAAAATTAGATAATTATAGCAAAAGCTTGCGGAATAGATAATAAAGAGAAAATAATAGAGGCTACTAAGTTAAAAAAAGGATACTAAAGAGGGAAAAATTCAGCTAGGTTAGAGACCTTGAAAAAAAGATACCCTTTTATAATTAGTATCGCTAGGTAATAAGGCTAAATAATTACTAACTATATACTACTAAATAGTTATATAACTATTAGCAACTAATTAAAAAACAATAGCAATACTCAAAATTCAAAAACATATAAAGCGCTAGAAAATAAAATATATTATTCGCTATAGCAGCCTAAATCTAGCGCAGGGAGGAGTAATAGCAAATAATATAATAAAGATGCTAAACTATCGCCCTATAGTTAGTAACGCAGAGCTATATTACCCTACTAGTACGCCTTAGGGATCAAGGCTTTAGAAGGGGGGGTAATTATAAGGAATAATAGCAGGTATAGGATATAAAGCTATGCTATTAGCAAAACGTTAGTAAGTTAGGGGCGGATAAATACACCTTAGAGAAAACTCTATAAGCTATAGACTTAGAAGGTTAAGCAATAGTTCAATATAACGATGGATACCTACGTTTCAATATTCTAGCCTTTCCTGGTTTATGCCTTTAGCCATACTCTTACATTATCGTTATTACTATTACCCTCTTTATTATTATTATCCTCGTTATTATTATTATTATCCTCGCTCTCTTCTTCTAAGCTATTGCTAGTAATATTGCTATTACTACCCTAAGTATTGCTCTCTATATTATTATTAGACTTACTATCCTCCTCGCTACTATAAACCTAGTATTACTAAGCTATTACTAAGGCGTTGCTAGCTTTCTTATAAGAATTAGGTTAAGGTGCGGGGCTACTACTAATAACCTTAAAGATAGCAACAGGAGCTTAGTAATAAGTATTATAAAGTATATAGGAACCTTAAACCTTTGAAGGCTCCTATAAAGGAAGTATAGATATATAAGTATTACTCTTTAAAAGCTATATTATTAGGATATTGGCAAGCTTATTAAGAAAGGTAGCCTACTTAAAGATATAAGTCTTATTATATAAGTAAGTAGGGAGAGTATTATTAAGCTATACTATAATTTCCTTAACTAAAACCTTATTCTTAGCTTAATAAGCTGCTTATAAATATATATTAGATTAATAAAAGGGTAAGACTAACTATAAGGTAAAACCTACCTTAAGAAAACCTATAGATATACCTAGGTATCCAAAGCTATACTCTCCTCTATACCTATAGCGAGGAGTTAGTTCTTATAGTTCTTAGAACTAGGCTTAAGATTAGCAGGGTTTACTAACTAGTTATAGAGGCGTTAGAGAAGCTCCTGCCCCTGCTCTATAGCTATAAAGATATAGAAGATCTTATGCTACTAATACTAGCTAGTAGTAATTATATAGATATAACGCTTAATCTAATTCTAATAGAAATAAGTAATACTAATAAGATAAGTAGGAATCTAGAGATAAGAAAAGTTAGCCTATACCTTCTCTAAATAATTGCTAAACTTATCCTATAGCACTTAATACTGCGAACCTAGTATAACTTATATATATAATTACTATTATATTAATAGGTATAGATAACCTAGGTATTCTTAGGGAGCTATAGCGCGTAGCTAATGCAAGGTTTGCTACTACCTGCTTAGTTATGCTAATAGTTGCTATTGCTAAGCTTAGCCTCAGTAGGGCTATACTTAGCGAGGAGTTAGCTAATAAGGCTCTTAGCGCTTATGATATTTAAGGAAGTATTAAAAGATAAGAAGGGTTTATAAAGGCTTAATAAAGGGCTTAGATAATATAAAAGTAGTTCTTAAATAATATAGTATAATAAGGAGGGAAAAGAACTAACCCTGGGGTAAGAAAAAGCTATTATTTTATAGATAGCTAAGGAGGCTTTGCTAAACTATTGCAAAAGTAGATATAACTTCGGATAGTAAAGAATAGTAATTATTTACTATAGCAGGTGCTACCTACTAGGAGGTAGATATAGTGAATTAGTAATAGTAGTTACTATCTAACCTATTTAATAGCCTCATAACGCGCTTATTTAGAAGGAGGATAATAGGGTAAAAATTAAAGTTATTATAAGGGTATAGTATAAGAGAGTACTTACTAGATAAAGGGCGAATAGCGGGAGAATAAAAACGAAGTTATTAGAAGGATAACTATTCTCTTTTAAAAGGAAATAATAGAATCCCTTTAGAATAGCCTAGATAGAGAGCATAAAAGGGTCTAAAAGGAGAGGAACTATAAGGAATAGGATTATAAGCTTAGCTATTATATCTATAACTCTAAGGGGTCTACTATCTTTTAGTAAATATATAGCAAATAGTTACTATACTAGATAATAGTAGTAATAAGTAAAAGGCTAGGACCTACTCCGAATAGCTAAGAAGGATAATAATAGAGGGCTAACTTATAATACCTAATCTTATAATAGGGAGTACTATAATTAGAAGGGGGATAATTATAAAGTACTAGATACTTAGGCTAGAGAAGCTAGAGATACCTTAGCTAATATAGGCTAAAAGGATAGAGAGGCCTATAGGTCTAGGGTATAGAACCCTTATAGCAAAGACTTAGTAAATACTTACTAAAGGCTAGAAATAAAGGATCTTAGAAGAAGCAAGCAAAAGTAGCGTAATAATACTAATCCTACCTTTTGGGTGCTTCTGCTATTAGTT
>JAOQIF010000334.1:0-82461 GCA_026260285.1 Colletotrichum sansevieriae
TTCTATTATTTAATTAGCCCGAGTTAGTATTCCTACTAGCTAAGTGCTTTCCCTTATAATAGAGAGCTCTAATTCTATATAATCTCTAAAGCTATAGCTAGGCTAGTAGTTTTAGTATCTAAGCTAGAGATCTATAGATCTATCTCCTTATAATATAGAATATCTTAGTTATAAAAGATAGGCTTTATGCTATACTTCTTATTAATATCTAGCTAAAAAATACTATACTATTAGGCAAATCCACCTTCTTATCGAGTTCTTATAAGCTATAGCGCCCTAGTATTAGCCTCGAGCTAGCTAAATACTTAAAGGAGTAAAGCCTCGAGACCCTGGGATAATAGCTCTAGGTAGGGCCCCTAGGATAATAATAAAAATATTAGTAGTAGCGCTAAATTCTACTATAATAGCTAGGTCCTCCCTATTAATATATCTTACTTTAGTAGACCTATAATAATATTATAAAGAATTTGCAATATTCTATGGATTTTTCGCTCTAATAGTCCTATAATAGTATCTTCTAGCGCTATAACTTGCAGTTTAGGGTTTTTTCTACTCCTACTATAAATATTATCTACTATAGCTCTCGCCTTAATAGGAGGTCCTAGGGGTTCGATATCTAACTAGCTAGACTAGATAGGAGTTATAACTCTTTTATCTCTTAGGGGCAGAAGGGTAATTCTCTCGCTAGCTCTATAAAGGCTTTCTTCTCTAGACAGGGGCATAAAAAGTGCTACTATTACTAGAGTATCCCTTATAGCTGCGATCGCGTTAATAATACTAATTAATACAGTTATTGTTGCGAAGATAAGGCGCAATTGCTGCTTAGCAATTGTGGTTCCACTTTTGCAACAGTTATAAGCCCTTTGACTCTGCTAGTTATCGTGTTGTTTTTGAGCAGCAAAAGCCCACGTTCGAATCCTAACTCCGGCGTATATAGAAGGGATTTTCCCCCCTTAATAGAGATCGTAGAGGGATTATAGAGTTCAGATCCAGTAGACGAGTCTCCAAGATCTGAGGGGGTGTGTTGCGAAGATAAGGCGCAATTGCTGCTTAGCAATTGTGGTTCCACTTTTGCAACAGTTATATAGTTATTAGGCTTAAGTATCTAGTAATAGCATAGATTAGCTTTCGCCTTCTAGCTTATATTAATAATATCTATATAGGGTATATAGTTATTATCCTATTTAAGAGAGGCGAGGTTCGCTATCTAGTTGCGAAATCGTTTGCTAAGGCTAAGGGTAAAGTTATAGTCCTCGTAAGCCTACTAGAAACTATAGAGCCTGCGAGCCTTATTACGGTATCTAATTCTAACTATATCTCCTACGTCGTAATATTCCTCTATAAGAGAGAGATTACTATACTAATTTAATATTAAACTCGAATAGTTAGCTATATAAGTCGATAGTTAAAACCTCTATTTCTTTAACTTCTTTAACTTCCTTCCTTTTAGTATATAAATACTTTTAGGAGGGGTTTTCGAGGTCGAGTCCGAGTCCTCTACCTCGTTACGAATTTTCATAGTATAAGGGAGGTCTTAGATAAGGAAAAAGAATAGGTCGGGTCGTGCTACTAGATATTATAGTCTTCTTACTAGCCTAGGGCTATAGTAGGGGTTGCTAAGAGTATGAGTGAAATAAGGAAAAGAGTAATATAAGCGTGAATAATAATAAATAGTATAATAGGTAATTATAAGTATATCGTAATATATTCTATAATAGCCGAGCCTTCTAAGCTTATCTGCTAGAAGTCTCCTACTTAAAGGATAGGCGTTAAGCCTAACCGTGGTCACGTGGAATACCACGTGATGGCCGACTATATCACCAAAAGGCGTGTGACACTTATATATAATATAACCTAAGCCCGGCTTAAGGTTAGACTTCTATAGCTCTTTAGCAATTAACTTTATACTTATCCTTATGGATACTCTTAGCTTATCTTCACTATAAATTACTTATTAAGCCTAAGACTAATCACCTTAGTCTCTAAAGACCTAATCTACTATTAGCCTATAACCACGACCTAGTATACTATTACTACGTCTTAATCCCTAACTTCTATTAGTAGACCCTACTATTAGATAGCTAACTATAATACTTTAATTACTCCTATTTAATAAGTTAACTATTAAGACTACTAAATAGTATAGATAGGATATCTTCTCGCACCTCTATTAAATCACCTACTCCTAGAACCTCCTCTTCTTTATAATAACTAGTCCGAAACCTAGCTAAAGAACTTAAAAGAGCCCCTATAGCTATAGACTCCGATAACGAGGTAACCCTAAAGAAAGATACCTATAACTAACTCCGAACCAGAGTTAAGAAAGGAGATAATAACGTTGCTAAAGTCTAGATTATATATAACGAAACCGCTATAGAACTCTAGAACCTCAAGAGAATAATATAATAACTAGGAAATAGCTCCTAGCGTATTATAAACCTAGAGAACGAAGTTATCTATCTAAGAGGATAAAATAGCAATACTAATATCGAGGAACTTCAGAACGAAATTAGAACCCTATATACTACTACTAATATTATTATAACTCCTACTAGAGGACGATAGAAGCTTAAGCTTAGCCCCCTAATAACCTATAATAGTACCCCTAGATAACTCAAAGGATTCCTAATCTAAGTTAAGAACTATTAGAATTTCTACTATAGCGATTTTACTAATTAGACTAAAAAAGTAGTCTATATAGCTACTTACCTTAGAGGATGAGCCCTTAAATAGTTCGAACCTATCTAAGAAGAATTTCTTAAATATAAAACCTTAGACGAATACTCTATAGAAACTCGTAATATCTATAGTAGTTTCTAAGGATTCGAAGATACTCTCCGCTCGCTCTTCTAGGACCCTAATAAAAAGCAATAAGCTAAATATAAACTATTGCAACTTCGATAGACTAAATCTACTAAAGAATTCGCTACTACCTTTAGATAACTAAGTATTTAACTCGACCTTACTAAGGAAACTAAAATCTTTATATTCTACTAAGGACTTAAGGATAAAGTTAAGGATGAGATTATTAAGGTTAACCGCCCTAACGACTTCCTCTAGTATACCGAACTTACGATTAAGATTAATAACTAATTATTCAAATACTGCAAGGAAAAAAGCGAGAAACAATAAGGACCTAATTCAGGACGCAAGTACTAGTAGCAGCCTCAATATAAGTTTAATAGTCCACGAAACGATAATAGGCCCTATAATAACTAGAATAATAACTAATAAAGTACTACTTATAGATAATATAGCGGACCTATAGATCTTAGTATAATAACTAAGCCTAACGATAAGAAGTCCTAGAACCCTAAATACTAGAACTATAATAAACAAGGTTATATCGCTAAAGACTGCATATAACCTAAGAAGCTTCCTTAGAAGCCTATAATAGAAAGACTAAGATAAGTCAATACGATCTCTAAAGCCCCCTATGCGTCGCTATTATAGACCGGGTGCTATAATAATAACTACCGAATCTATTTCGAAGATAAAGAAATATTAGATTACTACCTAAGGGATAATAACTCCGGACGATCCGGATATAACGTAACTACCTCGGATACTCGACCTAGGACTCTAGCAATAATATATATCGATAATAGCAGAATAATAAAAAAGCCTAGAGAATAACCTAGCGAAAAGCTATAGATCTAATAACCTGCATCTATTAGTATATCCCTTAATATATATAACTAGGAACTAGAAGATAATAATAAATAAAAACTCGCACGCCTTTAGTTAGCTGAACTTATATACCTAGAACAAATCCAAGACGAACCTCATAACCCTATATAGGAAAGATAACTAAGAGCTATACTTATATATATAGAATAACGAAAGAACGCATATAGAAACCCCGCTTAGATTAAATAAATTAACTAAGAACTTGAAAAATAAGTTAAAGAAGAATCCGATAAAGAACTAGAATATTAGCATAACCTGCTAATAGAATAATAACTTCTTAGTATAACTAGTAACTAGACTTTCGGAGAAAGTGAAAATTTACTTTATAACTCGGATAAACCTTATAACGTTACTCGATAATATACTTAGGTAGAGATTACCTATAGGCACGCTCTTAGTATAGATAACTCTAGCTCTAAAGAGGAATCTAACGATCAAGAAGATAAGACTAAGCAGCTTCTATAGTATTAAGAAGTAAATATATTTCAAGACTAGTAATAAAGGTACTTCTATAGCACTCTAGTAAACTAATAAGAACGGGACTATATTCCTAAATTATATATAGAAGACTACCTCGTACTAAAAAGCAATTACTAACTCTACCGAACCCTCTTCTAGCCCTAATACTTTTATAATAAGTATAAGGAATATATAAGAGAAAAGCATAATTATTAATTCTACCCTAGAAGATATAATAACGAACCTATTCGGGAAGTCTACTCGATACCCGTTATAATTAGATAGACTATAGTATTATTCGAAGATAACCTTATAATCTTCTAACCTAGCCTGCGATTTCCTATAAGATATTAATATAATAATATAATAAAGTAGGATAAATATTAATAAAATAAGTATTAAGTATACTATTAAGAGAAAGCATATGCCTAGAGAATTGCAAAGAATAGACCTAGACCTCTATAGGTTAGGATCTATAAGAATAGCCTTATAAAGGCAAGATAGGAAAGAAAACAGATTACTCACCCCGGATTATTTAAGTAGTTAAAAAACTAGACTTGCTTACTAAAGAAGGATTATAATAGGCAATAAGCAAAGGATCTATCTACTAGATATTATAAGGATATAAGGATAATATCGAACTAGAAGTTACTATTAATTAGTAAATAACGCTCGCGCTAATTAATAGTAGAGCTAAAGCTAACTATATTACCCCCCGAGCTATTAATAGGCTAAAAGTATAATAGGGAGGAAAAGAATAACTATACTACCTATATATAGCAGAAGGAGAAGAATTCAAGTACGAAGGAGGTACTATCTATAATAAGACTACGCCCCTTAAGATAAGCTATCTAGATCGAAAAGAAAGAATCCAACTAGATATTACTAATATAGGAACGTATAATATAGTGCTAGGACTACCCTAGCTACGGACGAATAACTAATAAATAGATTAGAGAAAAGGCTAACTCTATTAGAACTACGATAGTTTAGTCCCTAAGTAGTACTATCAAAATCAGGCCTTAAACGAATCGATATAGTAAGGAGTAGTAAAATAATATATCTACTACCTTAAGGCAAAAGAAGCTAGACTAATAATAGATCTTAAATAGAAGAACGATCTATTTCTATCTATCCTAGAAGAGTATAGAGTTTATAAGAAACTCTTTATAACTAAGTTAGAGACTAGACTGCCTAAATATACTAGTTTTAACTATGAAATTCCCCTTAAGGAAGGGAAGGAACTATGGTTTAATAAGATCTACGGACTTAATCTAATAGAAATAGAAGCCCTAGACTAGTACCTCGAAGAAAACCTAAAGAAAGGTTATATTAGACCTTTGATATTACTAGTAGGAAGCCTAATCCTATTTATACTAAAGAAGAATAGAAAGCTACGATTATATGTTAATTATTATATATTTAACGAAATAATAATTAAGAATCGTTACTTACTACTACTAATCGATAAGATAAGACGACTCCTCTATAGAGCTAACTAGTTTATAGCTCTTAACCTTAAAAGAGCTTATAACCTAATTAGAATAAAAGAAGGAGAAGAATAGAAGACTGCCTTTAGAATATAGAAAGGATATTTCAAATACCTCGTTATACTATTCAGTCTTACTAACACCCCTATAACCTTCTAGAACATAATTAACTATATCTTATGCAAGTATATCGATATTTATATAGTAGTTTACTTTAATAATATTCTTATCTTCTCGCTAATACTTAAGAAATATAAGGAAGATATATATCACGTTTTATAAGCTTTTTAGGAAGCTAAGCTCCTAGTTAAACTAGAAAAGAGCGAATTCTATACCTAGAAGGTGGAATACCTCGGATTTACTATTACCCCTAGAAAAGTCTATATATTAGAAAATAAAGTTAAAACTATTAAGGAATAGCTAGTACCTAATAATCTTAAGGAAGTCTAAGGATTCCTAGGATTTATTAACTTCTACTAAAAATTCATTAAAGACTATAGCAAGATTAATATAGCTCTTACTAGCCTTAGCTATAAAGATACCCCTTTTATATAAAAAGAACTATAATAGATAGCATTTCAAAAGATCAAGGACCTTATTGCTAGCGAACCTATCCTAATTATTCTAGATCTAATGAAATAATTCGAAGTAGAACCGGATATATCTAACTATATAATCGGAGCATAACTATCCTAACGAGATTTAGAAGGATAACTATACCTATACGCCTTCTTCTCTCGCAAACTTCATAAACCCGAACTTAACTACTAGATCTATAATAAGGAACTTATAGTAATTATCGAAGCCTTTAAGGAATAGAGACCTAAACTCTTAGGAACTATTTATAAAGTATTTATATACTCAGACTATAAGAACCTTTTATACTTTACTACCTTAAAAGTATTAAATAAACGATAAGTTAGATAGTTAGAATTCTTATTAGAGTTTAATTTTCGAATTATCTACTATAAAGGATTAGATAATAGCAGAGCTAACGCTCTTAGCTAATAACTAGACTATAACATCCTAGTATTAGAAGAAACCTAGGTAATCCTTAAAGGAAATAATAAAGGAGACCTAGTGCTAGCAACTAAACTCTTAATAATAGCTAGACGATCTAGTACTAGCCCGACTAGTAAACTAGACGACGAAGCAATTATAGAGTTTCATACCTATCCTATATATAATTACTAAGGAATTATGAAAACCTAGAAATAACTACGATAATAATATAGAGTAATAATTAGTAGAGAACGAGTAGCAAAGGCAATTAGAAAATATGAAGTCTGCTTCAAAAGCAAACCTACTTAATACTAGCTATACGGCATGCTATAACCTTTGCCTATGCTATAAATAGCCTAGCAATCTATATCCCTCGACTTTATTATTAAACTACCGAAGTCTCGAGAACCCCTTATAGGAATATACTTTAATAGCGTTCTCGTTATTATAGACCGACTTATGAAGTATGCCTACTTTATCCTATATAAAGAAGCAAGCAACGCTAAAGAATATATATATACCTTTATTAAGTATATTATTACTAATTATAATATACCTAAGGAAATCGTATTAGATAGAGATAAGATTTTCACTTCTAAGTTTTAGAACTTAATTATATCACAACTTGGTATTAAGTAAGCAATATCTACTGCATTTCACCTGCAGACCGACGGATAAATAGAACGGATTAACTAAATCCTCGAAACCTACCTCTGCGCTTATATTAACTATAACTAGGATAATTAGGTTATATTATTACTAATAGCCTAGTTTGTATATAATAGCGTAATTAGAGAAAGTACTAAGGAATCCCCCTTCTACCTCAACTACGGATTTGAACTAACTGCCTATAGAAAACCTTAGATAGGCCTAGCTATAGTAAAAGCTATTACCTTAGTATAATAAATCAAGGATATCTAAGAAAACGCACGAAAAGAACTCGAATTTATATAATAATAAATAGCATAAGTTAGTAACTAATAAAGGATTAAGAAACTAACCTTAAAAGAGGGAGATAATACCTATCTTATATAGCGAAATATTAAAATAAAATAACTAAGCGATAAGCTTAATTATAAAAAACTCAGACCTTTTAAAATTTCACGAGTAATTTCACTAGTTAACTACGAGCTTAAACTCCTAGAAACTATAAAGTATTACCTAGTATTCTATATCTTATTACTCGAACTAGCCCTATGAGGATTATAAATAAATAACCTTATTATTATAGAAGATAACGAACCAGAGTACGAAGTTAAATAGATCCTTAACTACCTAGAAGGACTAGATAGATACTAATATCTTATTAAATAGAAAGGATATAGTTATAAAGATAATATATAGGAACTAGCTAAAAATATCACTAATACGGAAGAAGAACTCACGATCTACTAGTAATAATAATAAGAATGAGGAATAATACTAGTACTTATTATACTAGTCTAGAGAAACGCTAGGTATAAACGAATTAAATACCTATATCGCTTTACTAAACTACTAATAGAAGTAGACTAACTAAGGCAAAAGAAACCGTTTATTTAGTTAGGAATGCTAATAGAAAACTAGGACTTCCCTGATAAGAAATTCGGAGTACCTAGATTCTAGTTACCTAGGATAGTATCTAAGTGTCGGAATAACTATCCTGCGCAGGTAATAGTACTAGAAAGATAGGGTTCTTCCGTAATACTATAGTTATTCGTGATATCTAACTATCGTAGGTTTGGTGGTTACGACGGCTATATAGGCAGTCCTTGCATATGGGGTCCTGGCCCTCTGTAAGAGTATGGCTAAAGGCCTAAACCAGGAAAGGCTAGAATGTTGAAACGTAGGTATCTATTATTATATTAGACTATTGCTTAACCTTCTAAGTTTCTCGCTTATAGAGTTTTCTCTAAGGTATATTTATTCGCCCCTAACTTGCTAACGTTTTGCTAATAGCATCGTGGCTCTGCATCCTATACCTGCTACTATTCCTTATAATTACCCCCCTTTCTAAAGCCTTGGTCCCTAAGGCGTATTAGTAGGGTAATGCAGCTCTGCGTTACTAACTATAGGGCGATAGTTTAGCGCCTTTATTATATTGTTTGCTATTGCTCCTTCCTATGCTAGATTTAGGCTGCAGTAGCGAATAATATATTTTATTTTCTAGCGGTTTATATGTTTTAAATTTTGAGTATTGCTATTGTTTTTTAATTAGTTGCTAATAGTTATACGACTATTTAGCGGTATATAGCTAGTAATTATTTAGCCTTATTGCCTAGCAATACTAATTATAAAAGGGCATCTACTTTTCGAGGTCTCTAATCTAGCTGGATTTTTCTCCCTTTGGTATCTCTTTTTTAACTTAGTAGCTTTTATTATTTTTCTTCTCGTTATCTATTTTGCGAACCTTTGCTGTAATTATTAATTCTCCCTGCTCTTCTTTTTCTAGTTTATTTCTTTTATTATTATTTCACTAACTATTCTCTATTATATCTTATATTATATATATAAGCGCGATTCTCGCTAAGTATTTATATAATCCCGAGATCCTCTCTAGTAACCTTACTAGTAATTCTAATAGTAGCTATCCTTATCTCAGCTATCTCTATAAGATATATTAAGACGTTATTAACCTTCGCTATATATATAGCGAATATATATAGAAGTGCGTCTATTGCAACTTTGATAAGAAGAAGTATGCTACTATAAGTCTCTACTAGTTCGCTACTAGGTTGCTATATGCTAATATCTAGTAGGTTCCCTAGGAGCTTTAGGGCGTAGCCTAGACTACCTAGAATATATTCTATTAGATCTAAATTTGGGAACGGGAGGGTATCTTAACCCCTTTTTATTATTATTATATTCTCGCTTCCCTTGCTAACTATTTAGTAGCATAGAAACATATTACTAAGCTAATCTGCAATCCTATTACTAGTAGTAGTAGCTATAATATAGAGCAGCTCTAACTCCAGGAGCTTGCTTCTATTTATGAGCACCTCGCCCTCGATATCTTAGTTTATATAGGCTATTGCTCGCTACTCCCTCGCTAATTATATCCTACTAATAACTAGTTCTAGGTTAGTACCCTTTATAATAGTATTAATATTCTTTAGCACCTAAACGCCGCCTAGCTGCTATATATTTATAATAATAATCCTACTATATACCTCTGCAACGAGATTGATCGTCTAGTTAATAACCTTTTGATAAAACTAGTCCCTAAGCACCCTTATAAGTATAATATTAACTCCTTCCCCGAGTTTAGTAAGTCGCTTTAAGATAACCTCCTTAAGTATGCCTCTAATAACGTTCCCTCCTGCTTTATTACTATTACTAGTACTTACCCTATCTCTTATATCTTATACCTCTATACTCCTATTAAACGCAGCTGAGAGGATAGTAATAATTTAGCAAAGAAGGCTAGGAAGGCTAAGAAGACTAAGGCTATTATTACTATCTCTAATAATAGCTCTAGTAACGAGTTAGGTAGCGAGGCAGGTAGTAGCTCTAGTAGAGAGTTGGGTAGTAACTAGAGTAGTAAGTCTAGTGGTAAGTTAGCGGGTAGTCGGTCTGCAGGCGATAATAATAGGGATACTAGTAATAATAGTAATACTAGCTCGGCGACTAGTTGCTATGGTGCTATTCGTGGTTATAGTGGTCGGGGTGCTCGCGCCCGTGGCTATAGTTAGAAGTGAATAACTATTTAGATAGTTAGCTCCCTCCTTTTTTCTTATAAGATAATACCCTTCTTTCGCTATAATATTAGTAATAATTCGCTACTTAATATAATTAATATTCTGCTTCTTAATTTAGCTTCTATTTAATAGTCTTATGATTTGAAATTAGCAACTCGTTGCTATAACCTTATAACTAGTTATCCTACTTCTTATAAGACCTCCTATGCTATCTATCGAACTTATAAATAGCCTCCTGCATATTTGCTAAGTTCTCTATGGGCTCCTATGTATTATATTCTATAAGCTATCCTACCTACTTGACTAGATATTATGCATTATTGCTAACACCTTGTTATATAATAATCTCTTCTACCTCCTATTCCTCTAGCTTATCCTCGAGCTCTAGGTATATAGGCGAACCCTTGCTGCCTTCTTAGCGGTCGTCTTATAATTCTAATAAGGTAATAGAGAATATGTTATATATCTATTAGTACTATAGTAGCAGATAGACCCTATATACTTGCATGCTAACTAGTTCTATAATAGCTACTTATATAAACCTAGGTGCTAGTTTTTTATTCTTAAACCGGAAGTTCTTTATTAATAGCCTGATAACCTATCCCCGATAGTAGGTCTAGTCCTTATGCCTCGTATTATAATGCTTAGCTTGCACCTTAGTAGCCTTCTGCTACTATTCCTAGGCCCTCTCGCGGAGTCTTGAAATATGTTCGATTCGCTCTCTTACGCCTTATACCACGACCCTATTTGCAGGGGCCACGTATTCTATATAATATAGGTAATAACTATATAGGGCCTCTATTAGCAAGTAGCTAGTAGTGCTATAGCGACTATTATTATATACAAACTCCGCCTCAGGCAGCTGGACTGCTTATTCTTATAGCAAATTGCTAGCATATGCTTATAGGTACTTTTCTAACGTCTAGTACGTCCTTTCTAACTACCTATCGGTCTAGGGATAGTAAGTAGTAGAGAGGCGATGCTTAATATCCCTCTCTCTTATAAACTCTTCCTAAAATTAGCTAGTTAGGAGCTTATCTTAGTTGCTAATAATGCCCTCTAGAGTGCTAAAATAGTATTTAACCTGTTCGTAGATAATCCGCGCTAACTCAGCAGCTATTAGCTGCTTTATTATCGGGATAAATATAGCGAACTTAGTTATTTAGTATATAATAACGAGAACTGCGTTGCATTCTCCGCCTATATGCTGAGAGCTCGCTAGCAATCTGGTAATAAAGTCTATGCTTATTTCCTAGAATAGGTATATAGATAAGGGTAGTAGTTATAACTTCCTATAAGGCTTATGCCTCGGAACGCGGTTCCCCTAGCATATATAGCACCTAGTAATATAATTATATATATCTATAGCTAAGTTTAGCTAATAGAAGTTCCTCGAGATTAGCTTAGTAGTCTTATTTACCCCTATATGCCCTGCCTTGCGGTTATCGTAGTATTAGTAAAGGATCTCTAGCCTCAGAGACCCTTCTTATAGTATCTCTAGCTATCCCTTATAGAATATGGTTCCCTAGCTATTGATTATATAGCCCCTATAATTACTAGCTGGTCTGCGCGCTCTCTCCGATTATATCTAGTAGTATAAGTTATTAGCCTGCAGTCTATAGATAAGATTTTCTATTGCTTCAGAGGGTTGCTAACTATCCGCTATTTTACTTATTATAAGCTCCCTTATAACCTAGCGTAGGATATACTATTACGCTATAATAACCCTAGCTCTAGACGAGTCCTCTTAGTTAATAACCTCTCGCTAAGCGTTCTCTATATTACCCCTTGCTCTTTAGCGTCGGGTTATTATAGCTACTATAGTTATAGTAATATTAGCGCGCTATAGAGCGCGATGCTAACTAGAGACCGAGGCGTCTCCGCCCCCGGAGCTATCCGTCTAGAAGGGGCACCTTATACTAGCCCTTATAATATTAATAAATGCTTTTGAGGTCTCTATACTACCTTATAGTATAGTGATGCTTATCTGAAGGTCTGCTGGTAGTTTGCTAATAAGCTTTAGCTTCTTCGCTAGGGTTAGGAGTATATTATTATACTTTACCTCCCCCTCTATATAGTCTAGCCTCTTGGATAGACTATCTGCTAGGTTTATAACCCCTAACCTATACTCTAGATTGAAGTTAAATGCTAAGAGTTTATATACCTACCTAGCGAGCCTTCTCCGAAGGTCCTGCATAGGCGTGCTAATAACTCCCTTTAGCGCCTAGTAATCTATTAGAACTATAAACTTCTTTAATATACCCTGAAGGTAGTAAGCCTAATAGTCTAAACTCTTGATTATAGCGAGAAGTTCCTATTAGCCTGCTCCCTAATATTACTCTATATTACTAAGCTTCTATAAGTAGTAGGCAACTAGTTACTACTAACTATTAATATATTATAATAGGATGCTAGATATAGCCTTCGTAGAGGCATCCGTTTTAACCCTTATCTCGCGGGTTAGGTCCTAGTATTAGAGAATTATTACTAAGCAGAAGGCTGCTTGAAGCTACTTAAAAGCCTATTAAGCCTCTTCTAGCTAGTGAAACTTGCCTCCTTTCTTGCTATTCTTGCTGCCCTTTAGTAGGGATATTATTAGGGCTATAATGCCTAAATATCCTATAATAAACTTATAGTAGAAGTTATAGAATCTAAGGAAGACCTAGATATCTTAGTATATCTTTAGCAGCTTCTATTTAGCAACCGCTCGGATGCGAGTTTAGTCTATCGATATACCCTTAGGCGTGATAATATATCCTGGGAATTCTACTTGCTATTAGTAGAACCTATACTTACTAAGCTTAGTATAGAGCTCCTACTAGCAAAGCTTATAGAGCACTCGGAGAAGGTCCTTTATATGCTGCTCTCTTATCTCTAAGTAGACTATAATATTATTTATATAGGCAATATAATAGGTATCTAGTAGCTTAGCGAGCGCTTGGTGAATATATGCCTAGAATATAGCTAGGGCGTTCATAAGTCTAAATAGTATAATAGTATATTCGAAGTGCTTATAACGCGTCCTAAACGCTGTTTTCTAGCAATCCTCCGGCTTAATATGAATATAGTAGTATATATCTTGAATATCGATTTTCGAGATCTATTTCACTCCCCGAAGCCTATCTAATAGTTTGCTAATAAGGGGGAGTAGATATTAGTTTTTTATTATTACCTTATTTAGGCCTCGATAATCTATATAAAGGCGTAGGGACCTATCTTTCTTAGGTATGAAAAGGATAGGGGCGCCTGCCTCGCTAGTTAAGAGTTAGATCTACCCGGTCGCTTGGTTATTAGCGATATATTAGCGAAGTTCTTCTAACTAATGCTTACTTAATAGGTAGATAGGCCTATATAGGGGTTTCTTTCCTTCGATTAAATTAATAATATATTCTACACCCTCTAGGACTAGGTATTGCTTTGCTAACTATTTATTAAACGTTGCCTATTCACTAGATAGTTCTAGTAGTAACTCCGTGTTGCCCTCTAGGGTATCTTCTTCTTCTAGAGCCCCTATTAGCAGCTTATAGGGGGTAATATTCCCTAATATATATATAACATAAGCCTTCTAGCTATTCTTAACGATCTCTTATGCAAATACTAATAGCTTAGCGATACTAAAGCGTTTATATTCCTAGATATTTATCCGGGTATTAATTATAATACCCTCTCTTCCTATAGAGTATTATAATAGGAGAAGGTCCCCTACTCCCTTAGGTTAGGAGGCTTTAGCAAAGAGTTGCTATATCTTCCTCGCTTCTCCTCCTAAGTTAATAAGGAAGAATATTAACTAGTATATATTCTAGCCTATTATAGATAACCTATTAAACCCTTCTAATATAGGGGCAATAGCTGCTGCGGGTTATAGTTATAGGGATTTAGCTAGTTAGCTGCTAATAATATCGACCTAGGAACAGGAATCTATATCTACTACTACTTCTTATTTAGCAATATTCTAGAGAATAATTGCCTATCCTTTTATAGTAGCTCCCTTTAGGAGGGTATCCGGTTCTGATTTAGGCGCGGGGGTTACTAGTATAGTCCCCTAGCTTACTCGTTTTCTAATAAGTTAAGTTCCTTAACTCTTAAGGATTAGATTATATTAATCCTCGCTTTCTTAGCAAGTGCTTAGTATCCTACTGCTATTTCGTTCGCGCTTTGTTTTGCACGTTCGTCCGGGTAGTCTGCCCTCTTATACCCCTTTTGCTTATAGCTGAAGCATACTATATAATTAGATATTATAGGTTATATACTAGGGCTAGATATAGACCCGTTCTAGTTAGATCCCTGCGTTATGCTACTAACCTATTAGGGAGGTATTAGGCTTTGCGAACCCCGCGTTATCTTCTAGCTAGAACCCTGCTAGCCCGTCTTTTAACCTAACCTTACTACTAGGGGCCCCTTTGGGTTATGCTCTTCCCCTATATGCTATTTCTTGCTTTTGCTTTGCGGAGGTTTGCTACCCTATTAGCAATATATCTCCTATAAGCGTTTAGCTTCTATAGCTATATCTCTTAGCCTCTATATCTCGATTTTCTAATATTCGAGTTCCCTATATAGGAATAGGGCTAATCGGAAGTATAGCATATAGGCCTTAGCCTTGCTATCTTCTATACTAACTATATCTAAGTCTTAATATATTGCTAACTATTTAGCGAAGAACTATATTAGTAACTATATCTCCCTCTGCCTTATTATATTAAGCTTCTCGTAGTACCTTTGCTCTTGAAGCTCGGGGTTAATATAATATTAGCAAGTAAATACTATAAAGTCGGCCTATGCTAGGTCTCCTTCTAGGCTAGCCCTATAGTGTTGCTACTAGGTCTATAGGGACGGGCTTATCTTCGTGAGTACCTATTAGACCTGCTACTCCGGCGTACTACTAGTACGTAGTTAGTTTCTATCTTTAATTACTTAGATCTAGTTACTAACCTAGTCTATAGTAAAGTCCTCGGTTATAATATAGTAGTTATATATAGGGGGCTTTTTATATTCTCTCTATAAGTATCTAGGCGCTGAGCGATTAGCGAGTTCTTATAGTAGGGTAGCAGTTTATTCCTTATGCTATTATTGCTATAGATATATCTGCTCTATAAGGCTCTCCTATTATTTCTATAGTAATCCTATAGCCTAGGTAAGGATGCTAGAGATACTAGCTTCTCGAGGCATCCTGGGTAGGGTGCCCTATTAGCTATTGCTCGCTATCTGTTCGCCCCTTGAGAGGTAGTCTGCCTAGTCTAGCATTATCCGGGACCTAGCCTAACCCCTCGGGGTTATCCCTCCTGCTATATTATTACCCGAGTCGTCTATTCCCCTAGCGCAGCGTCCGCGCTATATTCCTTATATCTCAGGGCTTAGCGAATAACTAGTATCTTATTAGCTAAGACCTTATTAGTTATATTCTATATACCTAGCTCGGAGCTTATTATAGTTAAACTCCGTTGCTAAATCGTTAGTATACTATTACTAGTTCGCTTTAGATATTCTAACTAGTACTAGTTTCTTAAATTAAGGTAGAAGTAATAGAATTATAAGAGTATAGCTAAAGGCTTAAACTAGGAAAGGCTAGAATATTAAAATATAGGTATCTATTATTATATTAGACTATTGCTTAACCTTCTAAGTTTCTCGCTTATAGAGTTTTCTCTAAGGTGTATTTGTTCGCCCCTGACTCGCCGACGTTTTGCTGATAGCGTCGTGGCTCTGCATCCTGCACCCGCCACTGTTCCTTACACCCTCCTATTAGCTGAATTAGTATAATAGGTGGGTCCGAACGGCCCGACGTGGCGCTAGTCGGGTTGGCGACGAACCGCCGACTAGGCTTCTAATACTAGCAGTCTTTTATTACTACTAGTGCCTACCCTATAATAGCCTATATTCGTCGAGATAACTACTAAATAGTACTACTTATAAAAGGGGCCTAAATAGCCTAATAACTGCAGATCCCCCGGTATGCTATATATCCCCAGCTACTATCGAACGACCCACCCCTCTATCTATATCGTCGCCTTGTTATTATTAATAAGCTATTAGAGGGCTTTATTCGGCGTTAACTTCGTGAGTCTATTAGCTAAGTTATTATTACTATAGATCTAGCGGATCTCCGCGATCTTATAGCGCTTATATAACTACTATAGCGCTATTATATCGATTATAAGGCGCTTTTCTTTCGTTATACCTAGCTTAATAAGGCACTCGTATAGCAAATACGAGTTAGTATAAATAATAGTTAATATTAACGGTAGGTCTAGTCGATTAGAGACCTTTTAGAGGGTTATTGCGATCGCATAGGCTATATCGACGCTAGCGACTATGCTATAGATTTCCGAGGCTAGTATGCTACGGGTAACGCGTTTTAACTTCATCGAGCTATAGTAGACGACGTTACTATTGATTTTAAATATATTAATAGCCTTATTATTATTAGTCTCGTTAGCTAGTATAATAATAAAACCTAGTTATAACGATAGGTCGTCGTTATTAGTAAAAGATCTGTTGATAAAAATAAATAGTTTCGCAGTAGCGAGGTTAAGCGGGATAAAACTAAGGCCTCTATTGAGGGATCGCGACTACTAGAGTATTCGCTAGTTAAGGATTCTAATGTTATTAACTATAGGGTTTTGCTATTATATAGCAATAGATAGGTTGAAATAGGCCTCGGGTTAGCAAATTAATATAATATATATGCTACGGGTGCGTTATTTAACATACTGCTGCTTTTGGATAGCTTCGTTAGCGGAGGGGTTGATAGGGCGTAACTTAAGCCCTTAGTCCTTTTAGCGGAGGGTGAGGGTATTGCTATTATCGATCGTCACGATCCTATTATTAAATATAAGGGGGTTATTAATAGCGAGGGTTTGCTTAGGTTTAGCTAAAAAGCTAGCTTTAGTTAATTCAGCCTCCT
Organism: Colletotrichum sansevieriae; assembly: GCA_026260285.1. Lineage (NCBI taxonomy): Eukaryota > Fungi > Ascomycota > Sordariomycetes > Glomerellales > Glomerellaceae > Colletotrichum > Colletotrichum sansevieriae. The sequence continues at coordinate 17,220 of JAOQIF010000334.1, forward strand.
TAAGGGCGGAAAACACGTCGTTTAATAGGCCTAACGTATTATTAGTTTATATACCTATAATAGCGAAAGATAGGTTATTTTTTATCGATATAAGCAAGCAGGGGTTAAATAACGAAGTCTCTATCTCAAGCTTCTCTTTATAGTAGCAGCTATATATAGCCTACTAATAGGTACTAGCCTCGGCGATACTATAGAGGGGTTTCATAACCTCTATAATAGTATTATTAGGGTATTTATGCTATATTTAGGCGGGGATTTTAGCGAGGATAGGGCGGGTGAGATAGGTAGCGGACTAGACGTAGGCTTAGGTAATATCGCAGATCTAAAGGGTTTTGCTATTAGCTAATAATAACGGGGCGATCGTAAGGATTAGCTATTAACTAGCTCGTTAGATTATAGGGGCCTGGGTTAAAATAGCCTCTTTACTATTATTAGCATAGCCCTAGATAACGAGTCTCGACTTCTCATAGGGCTAGGTTATCTTACTCTTAACCTCGTTAATAATATAGGAGTAGAAGATCTAGATCCTGCTATAGTAGGTAGGGTTATACCTAACGAAGTTAAATATACCTCGTTCGATAAGGGATTCGATCTCTTATTAGGTTGACTGCTTAAAAGGCTCTCTAGGGGTTATAATTACGCTATTATTATATAACTTAATAGCGAGGTTGTAGTCAGATTGCTCTTTAGTAGATAGGAAGGTCTTATTAGTAGTAGTAATATCTATTTTAGCGAGGAGTATAGTTAAAGTCGGACCCGGCGCCGGGTTATAGCAGGGCTAGCCTTAGCGCTATAGTAGGGTGGGAGCTTCGTCGTTAGTAATAACGATCGTATTGTGGATTCCCTTAGTTACCCCGTAGGGGTTTGCAGTCCTATTATTATTACTATCGGGTTTTATTAGCAGGTCGGTTGACTAGTAGTAAGGTTTAATAATAATTAACCGGAAGGATTTCAGCCTATTAGGTAGTTAAACTACGCATTTATAGCTATTATTAGAGATAAGCTAGTAAGAGCCCTTCTAGCTATCTTTTTCACGCTATACTCTAACCTCCGACTAGAAAGGTAGGCTTAATATAGGCTTAGTTATAGGGCTACTTTAGGCTATAATAGCCTCGTTAACCTAACGACTAGCATAGAGTTAGCAGATCTTATTAGTAGCCTTCTATATAGCTTAGGCGTATTATGTGATTAATAGCGAGGGCGCTAAATCATCTATTAGGCGTAGGTATGCTCTGAATACTAGCAGGGTTAGTATTAGGCCGTCGGGCCTGGCGATATTATTAATAGCTTTTATAGCTATTTAGAGGGTAATATCGGGGTTAGTAGAGGGATCTTCTACCCGGATAATCTCATAGGCCTAGTATAATAGCTTATAGTATTATTCGACCTTCCTGATGCTATTATAAGCCTTAACTAGGACCTCTTTTATAGAGATCGCTATCTTTTGCATAGATTAGCGAAATTTAGCGGATCAAAAGGAGGTGCTAGTATTAGTAACTATCTAGTTAGGTAAGCCCTAGTATATATCGATCTAGTAGATTTAAAGGGTTTATTATATAGTTTTAGTAGATATATCCTTTATAAAGCATGCTATATTAAATGCAGTAGCTGTATTAACGACGTGGAGGGCAGGGCGGTTACTATCGAGATATATAACGTTAATAACGACCTCGTAGTTGAAATTATAGTCGTCTTTTATTATGAATTTGAACTAATAGGGGCTGCTGCTATGGAGTTAGTAATAGTAGCAAAACTTCGTTAACTTATTAATAATATCGATATTAATAGAGTAGCTAGCGCGCTAGAGGACTTTATGGAGTCGTTAAACGGATAGGTAGCTAAAACGATAGTAGATATAGCGTAATTCGATATTAGTGAGGTTATAACTCATAATAGCCTCTTCCGGGTTAGTTATAAACTATAGGTAGCCCTATAGTTATATAACCGGGGTTGTGAGGTTGTTACGAACGAGTTAGTTAGCGATATTATCGAATCTTATGCTAAGTCGGTCTATATTATAGAGGGATAATAAGAAGGGGGTATTCGTTAGCATCACGTGGAAGGTCACGTCGCTAAAGGGAGTTATAATAACTATTATTCTAAGGGATTCGATAGGGTTAGTGCTACCGAAGCGGATCGAGGCTGCCCTAGCTATAGAGAGGTTAAGTTAGTAGTTAACCCTCTTTTATAGGGCTAGAAACTATAGGTGACCCCCGGTTAAATACCGGGCTGCGCTAGAGTCGGGGATAATCCCTCTGAATATAGTTAATAAGTAACGGTCGGTGATATATATTGCAACTAGGTTATTATTTTTATTAACTAACGTATTATAAGAGGGTTTAACGCGGTTAATCGCGTAGAGGGTTAACTAGTTAGCTAAGCGGGTTATCACGTTACTACTATTAACTGCAGTAGGTTGGTTGAAATAGGCAGTAGTGAGGAAGGCCTCGTTATCAGTGCTATTACCCTCGTTGCTATCGTCGTCATTAATAGATAACAACTAGTAAAAGAGGGTAATAGGGTTATTAATAACGGAGGGGTTAGCTATAATAGCCGCGAGGTCTTTAATACCCTCATACCACGCTAAAAACTAGTGATATTCAGCGGGGTTACTATTGTTTTGGATATATTAGCTGCTCTTGAACTTGCTATAGGCCTTATGGCGATCGTTATTAGTATTTTTCATCGACTAATAGCCGGGTTTGCTATAAACGTAGCACTTTTTGACCCTTGCTGCGTTGTTGAGGCTATTGCTAGCCGTATGGTTAAGGCTATTGCTAGCTGTATGGGGCTTAAAACGATTCTTTCGGCTGTTACCGTGGTAGGTATGGTCGGTCTAATAAACCCTAGTCCTATCGTTATTTTTAGCGATATATTAGGCTATAGGCTAGGTCGTTATTAAAATAGCTAAATATAACTAGCTAAGGACCCCTTCTATTGATTCAGCAGGGTTAAAGAGGTAAAGATAGCACTCTTCGACCCCTTAGCAGGTATTAATAATGTGGTCCCGTAGGATGAGATCGGAGTAGTAGGCTAGTAGTAAGGCTTATTAGACCTTAGTTACGTAGTTAACGAGGATCTCTAAGCACTCTATCCTCGTTTTAGAGGGGTTATTATAGATAACCTAGGTTAATATAGCCTAGCGCTACTCTATTAGGTAGGCCTAGCGGGTATTATAGGATTCGAAGTAGTTATAGAGTTTTTTAACTATAGCTAGGAGGCTTAACTAGGTACTACTAAGTCGGTTGAAATAATAATTGCAGGCTCGGCCTTTTAGTATAAGGGGGAGGGCGCTAGCTACTTATAATTACTAGATCCTAACCTTCTCGTAGATATCCCGAAAGATAGTTAATTTCGCCTCTAATATATCGTATTTAGCGCTGCTATACTTTATATTATTAGTATAAAGCTTAGCTAGATCTATTAACTACTTTAGCATAGCTAGGAGGCTATTATAGCCTATATCCTAGTTATTATCAACTGCGTTATCTCCGCTAGTAGGCGTGGTTTTCACTGGCGCTATCGTGGGGGGGGTCTATAACCACGGGGTTCTAGCTTGGGCGAGGCTCTCGTTAGGCCTCGTAAGATAGGGCAAGCGTATAAGCATAACTAGTACTAATATCTCGCAAATAAATATTAGGTTATTAGCGAGGTATTATAAGAAGTTATCTATATAGGTATCTAACTAGGCTTAGCTCTAGTAATAGAACTTAGGTCTATTTATAGCCTTAATAAGCCTAATAGAGATTATTCTAGCTACTAGATTAACTTATACTCTATAGCTAATAACGTGGTCCTTAAGGGCCTTCCTAAGCTTCTAGTTAGTCTTGCTAAATAGTTTAGCAATCTAGCTAATAAAGTTATATAAGAACTCGCGCTAGAAGGCTTAGCTAGTATTCTTATCGATCTTATAGACCTTAAGTTAATAGCCTATCTATATATTTACCTATTTAATAGATATATTAGGAATATCGTCGCTTTCCTCGTCGATCTCGAAGATCTTACCCTATAGGTCGGGCTAGATAATGCCCTTAAGCTAGGTAGGGATAGGGATATCGCTATAGATAGATCCTTAGATAGATTTATTATAGGTAGTAGGAGGAGGAGGAGGGTTGCTACCCGGCTTAGTAGTTAGGGTAGCTATCGTGAGTAGAGTGGAGGAGGTAGGGGGTATAGTATGCGTTATTTTTCGCGATATTATAGCTTTTTGCGTTGAGGTTGTTATATATAGGTGTAAAGCAGCCTGGACGTTATCGCTATAGTTATTTATTTAACCGGTCGTTATATATAGGCGTAAAGCAGCCTGGACGTTGTTGAATAGTTATTATAGTAGCCCGTAACGGTTGTTTCAATCCCTCTGCTAGTAGCGGTGATATTAATAGCAGAGATATCTCTTCTACTATAGGTAGTAATAAACCTTGCTAATCTATAGTAACTCGAGTAGTTATAATAATTAAGTTGACTACTAATTAGTATCGGAATAACTATCCTGCGCAGGTAATAGTACTAGAAAGATAGGGTTCTTCCGTAATACTATAGTTATTCGTAATATCTAACTATTATAGGTTTGGTAGTTATAACGGCTATATGGGCAGTCCTTATATATGGGGTCCTAGCCCTCCTATTGGCTGAATCGGCGTAATAGGTGGGTCCGAACGGCCCGACGTGGCGCCGGTTGGGTCGGCGACGAACCGCCGACTGGGCTTCCAACACTAAGTCTAATACCCCGAAACTACTTATAGACTAAACCTCCGATATAGAGGAAGCTACTAACTCCTCCTTAGTAATCTCACGACCCTTCTGAAATACTATCCTTTTCTACTTATATAAGTAATCCAACTACGCTATAGACTTATCTAACTTAGCTTGCGCAGCATGCAAGGCAGTAGCCTTCTTCCTTAAAACCTCCTCTTTAACTACCTTAGTATCCTCAAGATGCGCAGCCTTATCTAGCAGACGATCGACTAAGATAATAGTTAGCAAGCTAGGATAACTAAAGGATACTAAGAAACCTATAGGTATAAATAGCATCTACTGCTATATCGCACGACCGCCCTAAACGAGTATACTCGCTATAAACTTCACTACTAGGGAGAAGTTTATAACGCTTCCCTAAAGAATAATAATAGGAATAAGGTATATTAACAACTAAACCAAACTTAGCAATATATAGCATATAATTATAATAACGAAGAGTAGAGGCAGATTTCAATCTCGATTTTTAAACGCAACCTGATATAATATTAATAATATAAAGAAATCAGGAAGCATAATTAATAGATCCCTAACCTAGGACTAACGACCTACTTATATTAGGCCTTAAGGATAAAACCTTTAGAGAGGGGACCTGATATTACAACCCGTTATATATAAATAATAACTAACCGACCTACTTAGGCGTTAAATAGCTAGGATAGGATATTTATACCGCAAGATCACGGGAATAATAGGGACTCACTTAGCATAGAAGAACTATAGTATAAGTTATATAATAATAAGATAAGGAAACGATTAATAGAGCATAGGAAGGAACGCTTAGTAATTAGTTAGCTATTCCAACTAATTATAATCACCTTATATACCTAGGTGATCGCCCCTAGAGGGGCAAAAGAATACTATTCGGAACTTATATATAGTATAACCTAAGCCCGGCTTAAGGTTAGACTTCCATAGCTCTTCAGCAATTAACTTTATACTCATCCTTATGGATACTCTTAGCTTATCTTCACTACGAATTACTTATTAAGCCTAAGACTAATTACCTTAGTCTCTGAAGACCTGATCTACTATCAGCCTACGACCACGACCTAGTATACTATTACCACGTCTCAATCCCCAACTTCTGTTAGCAGACCCTACTGTCGGATAGCTGACTGTAACATAATAGTATTATAATAGTTATGCTACGTGCAGCCTGGCCTTATATCTCGGATTATATCTATAAACTATACTAGGCTTATTATACTATTAGATATCACCTGAGGGTATAGTATATTATAGAAGTCTCTATAATCCTAAAGGTAAATAGAGATGCTTCTATGCTGAAAGGCTAGCAGCTAATTTCGCTCCTTTTAACTATTAGTAAGGGGTTTGAGAGACTTTACGCCCGCTAGGTAGTATATTATATTATTAAAGAAAGGATACTATACCTAGCTATCGCAGGGGCGCTGCCTCAACGCTTAGCCATAGATATCATAGAGGCACTAGTATATAACGTTATAGCAGGGTTTAACTATAACTAGGTTTATACCTTTATTACTAACGATATAGAAGGGGTATTTAACGCAATCCTTTAGAACTATCTCTATAGGAGACTTAGAGAATAAGGTTAGCTACTTAACTTTATTCGATAGGTCTACTACTTAATACTAAACTAGATAGCAGCAGTATACTACGAGGGCTATACCACGCTTATAGAGAAACTATTCTATAGCTTGCTATAGGGCTCGCTAGCCTCCCTAGTACTTTACCTCCTTTATATCGAGCTAATATACTAGATTAGGGATGAGAAGACTAGATTTAGCTATACTAATAATAATAGGATCCTTTGCTTTAGAGATAACCTTATAGAGTCGATAGCAAGGGCCTAGAAAATCCTTAATAATATTATTATCTAGAGCAAAGAGAACTATATTACGCTAGACCTAGGGAAGATAGAGCTAATCTACTTTACTAACTAGATTAAGCCTTGCCCTAACGACGAGCTACTTCCTAGTATCTACTATAGAGATAGGGAGGTATAGCTATTAGACTTAATCGTATAGCTTAGAATAACCCTCAACCTAAAGCTTACCTTTACTAAATATATTTAGAATAAGGTAGCTAAGGCTAGAAAGGTCGCTAGGTATATATAAGGGCTAAATAAGGTTTACTTAGGAGCACCGCCTGCTGCTATAAGGAAAGCAGTATATATAGTTATGCTACTAAAGGCACTATTTAGGGCTGAAATCTAGTACCTAGGCTAGAAGAAGCTAGGTAAGAAGCGAGAAGGCAGTAGCTATAATAGAGCCTTTAAGCTAGTTTCCTATAGCTTATATAGGCTTATAGACGCCCTATAAGTTATAGTTAATATTGCAATTCAGGGGTATCTACTAGTATAGAAGATAATACTAGTGAATATTATATAACGAGAATTAAGCATACCACTAGTTGAGAATATTCTTATATCTATTAGGAATCGCTACGCCCTATAGCTTAGATGCCTTAACGAGCATTACCCCCTTATTATAAGGATTAAGGGCTATAAGCTATTATAGAACTATAGCAATACTATTAGCCCTATAAACCTCACTAGAGCTATATAAAGCATACTAGCCTTTCCCCGCCTATAGCTATACCTAAGAGACTTTAGGTTCTAGGACTCACCCCGATAGCTAGAGACTAAGGACGAGGCAGCCGAAGCGCACCTGCTTTAAGCGGAATCGTTACCCCTAACCTATCTTATAGTTTATATAAATAGGTTATAGCTTTAGCTAGAATAAACTAGCTTTAGCTATATGATTTATAGAGGCCCTAGGCTTATCTATACTAGCTACTATAGACTACTATACGTAGAAGTTTTTAATACTAAAATAGAGAGCACCTAGGCTAGCCTAAGGGTTGCTATTAATTTACTTAATAAGGATACTATAGCTATTATAATATACTTAGATAATATTATAGTAGTCTTCTATCTAGAAGGCGCCCTGCTGAAGTCCTCGCAAGAGGCTATTCTAGACTTTCGCTATATAGTTCTAGAGACCTAGATAGCTATACCTATCTTAGTGCGCTAGACTCCTAGCTATAAGGATATTCCTAGCAACGAGATAGCGGATTAGCTTACTAAATGTAGCTCCAAAATAAAGGCACCGGACCTACTAATGCATATACCCTTATATAGTTATATTAAGAGGGAGGTATACCTTGCAGAAAGGTAGCAGCTAAACTATTAGTGGAGTTATAATAGCTCCTATAAGTACTACTATATAGGGCTATTCGCTTCTAGTAAACCTATAGTAGAACTAAAGATATTATTATAACTTAACCTCTATCGATTAATAGTAGTAAGAAGTAGCTATAATAACTTCGCTAACTATTATAAGATATTCTAATATAAAGATACTAATATCTTCTGCTCCTGCGGGCGCTATAAAATACTTAAGCACCCCTACTACTACTATAAGGCGAATAGACGGGGTACTCCTTAGTTCAATAGGGGATAGTTTATTTAAGAATAACTAGGGGAGAAGTAGCTAGAGTATATTAAGTATATTACTACTACTACCTTCTATATTGAGATTTGCTTGCAATAGTATATCGCAAAGGAAGCATAGAACGTAGCATGCTCTAAGCCTTAGACTCCTTTAAGGTATAGGTAGCTGCCCTATTATTAATATCTAGTTGCAGGCTAGGTAATAGGCCCCTATAGCTAGAGTATTATTATATATTTGAGCGCAAGATTGCTTCTAGTTAGTACCCTAACTATACTATAACTATTACTAAACCGCATTTTATTTTATAGGCCCCTTATTCCCTATAGGTAAGTATATATTAGTTAAGTCACTAAATAGACTAACTAGCACTGCTATACGCTGAAATTCAGATACCGCGCTCCTAGCGTTAGCATACTTATTATATACTGCTATTCGGAGCCTCAGATCCTTATAACTACGTAGTAATAATTCCGCTCAGCGGTTTATATTATATCTATATCATATTATAGCAATTATAGGGGAGAGGGGGTTTTTACTTTTAGAAGGGTTAAATTTCGTTCTATCTACTTGTTTCTACGTATAGGATAGGATAGCGTATATATATAGCTTAACGCGGATGCCCTTTGCCCTATGCAGGGACTTGCCGGCGATTAAACAATACCACCACCACATCTATTTCTCCGTCGACTTGTGGGTCCCTCCACATCTGATGAACGACGCTTGCAGTGAGTCAGGATGTTCCACCTTCTCAACGAACGTAGCAAAATTGAGGCAACATTCGAAATAGCGACGGATTTTGTGCGCGTAGCTTTGCGTTGGCTCCTGGTCGGCAGGAGCGGGAGCATACGACCATAATTCTGGACACGTACTGTCTCCTACCTGAGATTTGCGTACCTTTCGCTGCAACAGATCGTTTCGGCGGAAGGAACGACTTGATAGAAGCCGACGAAGAATGACGAGCGAATCACAACAGCCTCCTTAAGCCTCTTGCTGCGCATATGCAAAGACGAGGGCAGAGCTCCCTGAATTCACCAGCCGCCCACGTTCTGCGTCGTCGAATGTGCCTATTTGCCAAAACCAACGGGATGAGAGCTTGCAGCTCAGGTGTCGAGGTGTTCACCAGGGCCTGACTTTGTAAGTGGCTGGTTTTCTATGACAAAAATGCCTACTGAGTATCATATACTTCCCACTCTAGCTGCTTGCCTGGTATGATGGGGAACTAGCTCGAACCAACCTCAGTCGCAGCTGCCGCGCTGGATTTGATAACATAATTCTGATGCTTGAGACTTGAGATTCTCGTATGTTTATGAAGATGTTTTCTCGCCAACCGTTGATGCTACATAATTCCATCGGATCGTAAATTAGACGGGATCTTCCCCAGAGTCGTTCGTTAAGACCTCTCTTTCTATTTTGATTTGTGCTGAGAAAGTGGCCCTTACTCCCTTCCTCTTTTGTCAGCTTCCATTATTTCTGGAAAAGGTTTTAAGACAGGCCTTTATCAGCAGGCGCACCTTCTTGAATGGGTTGCGATGCCTTCTCTCTTAGGAACGCTTAGCCGGAGAAATGAATCGTGGGATATTTAGATCGAGCTTTCCTGCTCTAGACCTCCCCACAACCACAACCTACCTTTACTTCTTTCAACTTCCCTACATCTCTCACCTCAACACCTTACCTCTTCACATAAAAATCTTCTTCCGACCTACATTTCCGCACTTTACCTCTCTTTGCCTCGCGTCCATCCTTTCATCTTCTTCTCATCCACGGCGGGCCTCCTTCCTCGTCACTGTCCGCTTCACAACGGAAAACTTCCGTCAATCCGAAAGAGGTCCATCTTCTAGTCAGTTTTCCAGCTAGGAAACTGTGACCTTGAGGACTTCTTGACTTCTCAGGAACCAGAAGTCAAGTTTGGTCACTATTTAAGCCGGTGTTCAACTCATTTCGACTTCTTCTCTACTCGTCCTTTCACCTCAAACAAGCTGATATCCCGCGGCTCTATACCCTCCGCTTGACAAAAGAATAGCACCAAATCTCGTCATAGCGCTGTCGAGGGTTTATGGTTCTTGCGACACAGAAGCCACTGCAGCACGAAAAACCGAGCGTCACTCGCAAATCATCCTGAGCGACTTTTGCGGCTGCCCCAAGGCGCCATATCTCAATTCACCATGTCGACACCTCCGAGAGGCAAGGAGCCTGAGTCATCAAATGCCATCAGACAGGCGCAATCTGCTTTCATGTTTGCGGATGACGACGCTGAAGATCTCCAGAGTCTACAACCTGTGATCAATGCAACCAAGATGGACAATCAGGAAATGGACCTTATCGAACAAACAATTCAAGAGACACTCGAAGACACACAGAATCTGGACAAAATCGCAGGCAAGGCAACTAAAGATCTTGCGAAACCATGGGATGATGAGCCATCCGAACTCTTCGTCTCTTCTGACCAAGACGAACCTCTTCTCAGCGCATTGCACCACGGCAATTGCAAGATCAACAAACAGCAGGACTCGGAAGACGAGTGCATGGAAATCAACGCCGCTGAAGCGTCCCTAACTGCCCAAGCAGCCTGGGCCAAGCCACGCCCACGCATGGCCATCGATTTCACAGTCTTTAAGCAAGAGCCGAAGATCAAGGAAGAGCCCAAAGACGACGTAGCTTGCACCGGTATCGGTTCGACAGCTGCATTTCCATCTATACATCGCAAAGTAACCCCAGTCGAAAGCGAGAACCTCGAAAGGAGAAAGTTAGATCTTGTTTCCAAGCTCATGAACGGTAGCCTCAACCAAGATGAGTTCGCAGAGTTGACTCAAATTAACCAGCAGCTTCAGACTGCAGTCAACGTCACGCATGAAGGCTCTCCATCCCAAAGTGCAAACAAAAGGTCGACTAAAAAGCGAAAAGGTCCGGTTCTGACCGCTGCAGAGCATTTCGCTCGCGAGCAGGAGCAAGAAGAAGAGGCTGAGAGGAAGCGACTGGCCAAGGAATTGAAGAGGAATTCAAGTGGAAACTCCTCCCACTCTACCAAACGTAGGAGGATGACTGCCAAAGAAACAAGACAGCTTGAACAAGGAGCAAAGCAACTACAGAGCATGCGAGAAAACCAGGATGCTATCCAGGAACGAGCTGATCGAGGTGACCTGCCAGACGAACCAGTCATCGAGACCACAAGGAAAGGCGATCAGTTGAAGCAAATGGCAGCAGCGGTGCCGGAGCTTGCAGATAAAGGTCTCGTAAGAGATCAGAAAAGAGAGCTCAGGAAAGCAACTCGTGCTTGGGGCGATGGAAATTGCGTCGCTAGAAACGGAAAGTGGAAGGTCAAGGGAATGAGAAGCCTGATGCCAAACCATCAAATTGTGGTTGGCGCCTGGATGATGGGCCGAGAATTGAAAAAAACAAAGGATCTTCCAAGCGGCGGAGTCTTGGCAGATGTCATGGGCATGGGAAAGACGGTTGAGACGCTATCGTGCATGGTTGGCAACCAGCCGTCTAACAAACTCAAGGAGGCAGGAGAGGGAGCGACTCTCATCGTCTGCCAGTCTGGGCACATGATCAAACAGTGGATGGCAGAAATCAAGAAACACTGCGAGGACAAGAAGTTCACGTCGAGTGTCTTCCACTACAAAGCTGGCGACATGATTGATATTAACTTGCTGGCCAGCTTCAACATCGTGTAAGAGGCGTATCCCGGGATTGAGCATGAAAGCTAACATATGCCAGGCTTGCAAGCTACCATCAGGTCCGCGACAGTATGCCGTCGGCCAAGGTGAAGGAGCTCATGTTATCAAAGATCCAGGACCCTGAGAAGTATCTCCTATGGCTGGAGCAACACACTGGAGACCTGTTTCGGATCAAGTGGTTCAGAGTTGTTCTAGACGAAGCACAGCAAATCAAGAACTACAAGACGCACAGTAAGTCTGTTTCTTTCTACCCTTGTTCAACAGCATGCTCACAACATATTATAGCTGCGTCCTCATGCAGCGAACTGAATGCTAGGTACAGATGGGCAGTGACAGGAACTCCTTTAATCAACGACGCAGATGGTAGGGTTTGATTCATTAACTGAGTTCTATATACTGATTGTTCGCAGAGTTCTTTTCGTACTTGAAATTCCTCAAGTTCAACATCGGAGACATTGGCGATTACCTTAGGACGTATACCGGTGGAGTAAGATATCTCAAAAGCCACCCAGGGAGGTTATTCTTTCGCTGACATTTGAGCAGCCAGACGCCAAAAAAAGACACCAGCAACTCGTCTTTGACATCATGTACAGAAGGTAACTGACATATGTCCTAAGACTTAATGCAGCGGCTAATATAATGAGCCAGGACCCACCATGACGAGTTTCTTGGCCAGCGCATCCTCAACCTCCCCAACACCCATCCCACACATCAGTACGTCGAGCTCTCCAAAGAGGAGACTGTCATATACCGGCAAGTCCCTACAAATGATGCAGCTCATTCGATTCATGCTAATTGCGCTTAGTATGATGGAAAGATGCTTCAGGCGGAAGATCAACCGCGAGATGAAAGACGGCATCGCAGAACGACAGATCATGTGCTACCTGGTTATGCTCCTGCGCCTCCGCCAAGCAGCTACTCATCCGTTTCTGCTGGAAGGGATGATGGGCGAGTACTTTACCTTCGAGGACATCAGAACGACCAAAGCGCGTCTTCAGGCACTAAAAGGGAAAAACACCATTTACGAACAGATTGGTTCGTGGAAGCAACGACATAACATGTCGAACGAGCGCGCGTTAGCGGTCATTGCGGAGGCCGAGAGACGACAAGACGAAGGAGCCACCGAGAGTCGATTGGAGGGGGTCCTGATCAATGATTGCAAGGACTATGATGGAGACCTCGGAGGAGAAAACGAAGCCAGCAGTTCCAAGAATACTCCTCGCAGCTCTATCACGATTGTCTCCGATACAAATGACAAGAACAATGACGACCGAGACGAGGTGGACAGTGTGGACGACGTCGAAGAAGACGCCGACGGCATGGTTCCCGAGGAGCACCTTTCTTCGAGCAATACTCCAGATTCTGACAGTGGGAGCGCTTCGTTCGAGCAGACGGAAGATGTATATCTCAATCCTTTTGGTCAGAGCACGTTCGGTCTGCATTTTGACATGGACAAGCAGCTTGACTACTTGGAGAGACTGGAAAAGCTTGAGATTGCCAAGTGCGGCCTTTGCAAAAAGAAGCCCAATGATCCCGTCCAAGGAAAGGGCAAGGTATGTCAAACTTCGTTCTTGAACAATTTGCTGCTGTGCTAACTTCGATAGTGCGAGCACATTTTCTGTCTCCAATGCATTGTGACGCATTTTGCATCGACGGCAAGTTGGATGAATTGGATCCTTAAACCTCTTCCAGAGAGCCAACGCTAATCAATATACAGGGAAGAAAATGCCCAGTTAAAGGCTGCCGAAAGATCGTTGGGGTGCCTAAACGGCTCCAAGGCTTCGAAGATGACGACACCGAAGACGACTCCAATTCGACCAGCCACTCTCCTCGTAGCAGCAAAGGACACAAAGAGAAAGAGTACCTCAAAGGATTCGATTACATAGGCTTCCAGCCTTACGAGGACGACAGAAAGGACAAAAAGCCCATCAGATTCCTTCAAGTCGGCGACAAGAAGACCAATGTCCCCATCACCCCGAGTGCCAAGACCACCGCGTTGAAGGAAACCATCCTTAAGTGGCAGGCAGAAGCTCCGGACGACAAGATCATCAGTAAGAGCTCCTCAATGCAGATCATTATTTCTTTTCCATGTCTGACCTTTTTCCCCCTCAGTCTTTAGCCAGTTCAACGTTTGCATGAAGGTTGTTGCCCGGATGCTTGAAGCAGAGGGAATTGAGTTTTCCTACCTCAGCGGCGCCATGAACACCGACCTTCGCACCAAGGCCGTCAAAGAATTCGAAGAGGGCGACAAGGTCAAGGTTCTCATTGCGTCGCTTCGAGCAGGCGGTACTGCGTTGAACCTGACTCGTGGCAACCGAGTTGTGTTGATGGAATTGTGGTGGAACCACGCCGTCGAGCAGCAAGCCTTTGCGCGCGTGTACCGCATCGGTCAGAGGAAAGAGACTCACTTCCTGCGTTTCGTTGTCAACACGCCCATCGAGAAGCGAATGCTCTCCATGCAGTTTGACAAGATCCTGGCCATCGACGCGGCGTTGCAAGATAATGGACCCAGAGCCCCCAAGATTTCCCTCGAGGACATCGCGTCGCTCTTGGGCAAAGTTGTCACGGACAAAGACGGCGACATGCAAGTTGTCGCGGACTACTCGGACAGCGTAGATGACTATGACGACGCCTGCGATTCGAGGACCATAGCGGCCGCTGCTATAGAAGAGGAAGAGGACCTCCCCGGCTTTGTGGTTTCTGACGGTGAGGTCGAGTATGAGAGCGACGAGGAGTAAGACGTCGGCCTACTGGCTATTGTGCTTCGCTCCTTTTCAACGGCGACCAGCAACACAGCAACGGCTTTCCCCAGGCTGAGTTTCTTCTTTACTTGAAGAAAGCCGAATCTTTTCATTTACGGCAAAAAAAAACGATTTTTTTTTTCTCCTTTTACTTGCGACACAGCCCATTCGATTTACAAAGACGGGTTATCTCGGCTCAGACGACTCACAGGAGAAAGCCGTCACATCTATTTACGCACCTTCTGGTTTTTTGTCTCTCCGGCATTTTTGAAGATGAATGCATCATAGGACGTTCTTGGTCAACGACACATAATTTGGAAGGTGTTGGGAGTCGTGCACGTTTGGAACAAGTAGAGATCGAATTCGGAGCCGAGGCAGACTTGGAGAAATGACCACTTGGGAACGTTGGAGAGGCAAGGAAATCAAGGACACAGCGTGGGATTTCTTCTGGATTCTTCTACATTCATCTCCATGATAGCTGCCTCCTTCAGACGGTACGCAAATTGCTCCGAGCGACACCGCTAACACAAAAGTTTTTGATTTTACTTTGGAACATCTCGCCTCTCGTGCTAATTTTGAGGAATGACCCCGCAACCCATACGACCGGTCTTTTCCTCGGCGGTAGTCATTTGTATAATCTCGACGACGGGGGGGGTTTGCTTGCAAGTGAGTTGCAAGCTTTGGGAGTTCAAAGGGTCGCAGAATGGTTTCTATGCTGGCAATTTATTGGAGGAGGTCAGTGTCCTGCATCAATTGATTTACTCGTAGCCCATGAGCTCGGCGTCTTCGGCTTTTGAGACCACACGTCGACAAAAACAACGTCTGGTGGCCAGCGCTGCCGCAAGTGCAATCAAGTCAATTTTGACCCCTAAACTTGCTATTAACGAGATTTTTTTTAGTGTTTTTGATTACTTAGGTAACTTATAAATAAGTTAATTCAAGTTACTATATAAAAACACGTAACCTATATAATAAAGCTATTCACGATATACCTAGCTATCTAAAGCTATTATTCAGTAGTATAACCCCCCTTTTGATCTAGTTTTTTAATAGCTAGAGCCTCTCTATAGTATCTAGCTTTATACTTATCCTCTATAATATAAGGGTTAACTTTGTAGTATTAAAAGCCCTCTCGTAGTTAGCTACTATTACTAGTATAGCGAAGACGTCGATTATAAGCTAAGAGAGCGCTGGGAAGGTCTCTAAATAATCTAATTACTATTAGATAGGATCGGAGGTCTTCTCTAGAGGTTAATAGAGGTATAGATCAAGCTTATCTATCCGGGGTAGGGTCTACTAGCGCTAGCTTTTAACCTACTACTAGAAGTAAGTATTATTATTATCCCGAGCCTTATAGTTAATAGCAGGGCTAGTAGGGCTAGGGATATCCTCTTCCGCGCTATACTAATAATACTACTTATTAAAGTACTCCGTGAGTATATTCTAAGCCTTCTCAACCTATCCCTCTTAGTAGTTACTACTCTATATATCTTATAAATACGAGATCCTAAATAATAGATAGAGGATAATCGCACTAGAAAGCAGTAGAGAGTCCCCTAACTTATTATAGTAATAAAAGAGCTTCTACTATAACTACTTAATACTACTATAGAGGAAGGATTGCTACTACTCGTCGAGAGAGTCGAATCGCAAGGCTACCTATAAGGATAGAGATACCTAGTCTTTATATATATAATTAGGAAGGGCTTGTTAGTTATACTAACTATATCGGGGTCGTCCTAAACGGGTTTATAATAGCTATAACTCCTTAAAAGGATCGTTAAGAGAGATCGTAGAGTTATAATAAGTCTTCTAGTTGATAAGGTGCGAAAGGAGGTATTCTAAGCTTATCGTGACCTCCTAAAGTTAACTATACCTATTACTAACCTACTAGCTCTTATACCTCTTTATCTAATAATAAAAGGGCTCTAGGATTATACCTATCTCAGCAAGAACCTTCTAGTTATCGGAAGATAGTAGATCTACTTCTAGGATATACTTTTTAATATTATTATTATCGTTATTTAATAGTATAAAAGACTAGATCTCGTTCTTCTTCTTTATAGCTCTCTTAATTATAAGGTATATATTATTCTAGCGAGTATTATTATTTAGAATAAGCTAGGCTTCATAGGATGACTCGGAGAAGATCTAGAAGTTAGCAGAGTTGCTATCGATCTTAGCTATAGCCTTCTAGTACTATTCGGTCCGTTATAGAGAGGCTTAGATATATTTAATAATATTCTAGAGCTAGCTAATAGGCCTAAGCCTATACTAGAGGTTAAGATTATTATTATATTATTTAATAAGCTAGTAGTAGTTAGATTTAGCCTCGAGAGTCTCCTTATTAATATTAAATAAAAAGGCCTAGGCTGCGAGGTTAAGTATATAGCTATAGCACCTTATATACTAGGCTTATATATCCTCCTTTATTATCTCAGGGGATATATCCTAATAAAAGGCAAGGAGGTAGGTATTATTATTAGTTATATTATTAGAGATAGTTACTCCGATCCGGTCCTATATCCTATATTAGTTAATAACGTTAAGGAGGGTCTCCGAGAGGTTATTACTACTATAGTCTCTATAGTGCTAAGAGAAGCCTAGGAGGCGTAACTATAATATACTAGTAATATTAATAAAATAATATAACCCCTATAAAGGTATAGATATTAGGTAATAACTATAGATTGAATAAAAGGTATATTTTAGATGCTACTAAGTAGAGCTCTAACTTCACGAGGGCCTCTCTATATTACTAGAAGTTATAGAGGTAGTCCTAAATAGATATATAACTCTATAGGACCTCTCTAGTAACCTTTATACTATAGTATTATAGGATCTATTAGAGGAAGGTGTCCTCGAAGTAGGCAAAAGGGAGGTTAATAGAGACGATAGAGGCGACGTAGAGGTCCCTTAGAGTTAAGATCTTAGCCTTAGGGATATTGCTATTATTATGCTATACTCTCTTATATAAAAGAGGGTCTGATAAGGCTATTAAAGAGGAGGGAGTATTAGCATTAGAATCCTTATCTAAGAGGGTAGAGATCCTATAGATATAATAGCTACTTCAGCCTTATTAGAGTAGAGTTTATATAAGTAGGAAGCTTATAATAATATACTAAGTTAAGTGCTCTAAGGTAATAGAAGTAGTAATAGCGCTAAATACCTTAGGGGTCCCTCTAGTATTATATCATTAGTAACTCTAATAGGAGGCTGCAGCCTAGCCCTGAATAACCTCAATAAGGAAGTTGCTATGCTCTCGAATCTAGCTAGATCGACCCCAGCCTCTCCGCTATATTAAATATTGCTCGAGGATATACCTCTTACTACTAATAATAATAATAGGTAGGTTATTAATTATAGGATTTAGAGGGATAATAGTAGTAAGGGCTGCCTCGATCTACATAGAGATCCGCTAGCGCGGGGCGCCTAAGATCATATATATATTAGCAGTAGAGGAGGAGGTAATAGCAATAGTAGATATTATAAAGTTTAGTAAGGTAATAGGGGTAAATAATAAGTATAATATATAATAATAAAAAACTTTTATAGTTAATATCTAATTGCAATATTAAATATACTATTCGAATTACTATAATCCTATCTTCTTATTATTAAGTTTTTAAGAAAATACGCCTTTATTTAGTATAATAAGGGTAGTCTGAATAACCTTAATAATATATATAATAATAGCGAGGTTAGTAATAGTAATATATTTCAGTAGCTAGGCATGCCTAAATAAATAGGGCAGGGACTGATCTATAGCCTCCTATTAGCTAGTATATAAGATATTAAAGTATTTAATAATTCTAAGGGAGGAGGGATTGCTTAATTAGGAAGTGGTGATAGCATTACTTTGATCGATTAACTTATATTGTTTGTTGAATAGTTTGCACTTGCGGCAGCGCTGCTGGTGGCATGATATCACGAAACAGAATCAGTGGCTCGGTAGCAATCCATCTAATCATTCCCGGGTATCGGACTCCAGTCTCCTCTAGGTGAAATACAAGAGTAGGTCATCAGCCCTTCTGTAGCAAGGCCAACCTGATACAAGTCAAATAATCCCAAAATCCATCCCTAAGTGTTCCAAAGCAAGCCGTGACCTTGACAAGGTCCATCTAAGCCAGTAAAATACAATGCATCTACCCACGATCTTTCTGTTTCTACCCTCTTCGCATAATAGTCGACGGCAAAATTTGTGCAGCAACTTTAAGACAAGGCGATGAATCCTTCATCCGGTAGATCGTCGTGGTGGATTCAAGTGACATCACACTGTGTGCGTTTGGGGAGCCAAAGTGGCACGACAAGGATCCGACGTTGTCGACATATCGCACAGCGACAAAGCAAATCCTTCGATCGAATCAAGCATTGGCGTGTCCAGCCAGGGTAATTCCTTCGGCGCCGGTCTCGATAACCTTGTAGCCATCGGCGTTCCCGGAGCCCTCGGCGGCACGGTCGTAAGCGCTGTCGCTTCTGCGCGAAGTTAGCAGAAAATTCAACCCAGTGTCATCTTTATGGCGGTCTTACCGGTCGCACAGAACATCCAGGTCCTTGTCGCTCAGTATTTCATGGCTTCCAGAGTACTTGAAGACCTGGCCGTCCTTGAGGAGTAGCGATTTCAGTGTCTCCTTGTCCAAATCCTCCTTCAAGTCCATCTTCTGGCCCATGGACTTGAAGCTGCCCTTCTTGATGACCAGCTTCTCTAGACGACGCTTCGCATCGGCGCTGAGCAGCAGCTCCTCTTCCACGGTACCCTTCGTGGCCAGGCGGTAGACGATGACGGGGCGTGTTTGGCCGATGCGATGGCAGCGATCTTGAGCTTGGAGGTCCTGCTGAGGGTTCCAGTCGCTATCGAAGAGAATGACGGTGTCGGCGCTGGCTAGGTTGATGCCTTGGCCACCGGCACGAGTGGAAAGCAGGAAGATGCGGAAATCGGTATTCTCGTTGAACTCCTTGATCTGATCACGTCGACTTTCCTGGCTGACGGAACCATCGAGGCGGCAAACATTCCACTTCCGAAGCTCGCAGTAGTCTTGTAAGATGTCCAGTTGAGTCTTGAACTGAGAGAAGATCAACACCTTACTTCCCCTTTCGAAAAGCGATGGGAGGAGACGGTCCAGAAGCAGCATCTTGCCCGAGGATGTGACGATGCTTTCGTCGACCGGAGGTGCGCCCTCGTAGCTCCAAGGGTCAAAGAAGTTGTGCGGGCTGTTGCACACCAAGCGTAGCTGCATGATGGGGTTGCCCAGCTTCTTTGTTGCCAGCTCCTTCTTCGCATGCTCCAAGATGTTCTTCTTGTACTGCTCCTCGGCAGACAAGACAATGGACTCTGGCTCCTGTTCGTTCTCTTCGGCTTCCTTAGCCAGCTGGGCCTCGAACTCGTCGTCGGATAGCTTGTCCTCATCATCAGGGTCAGTCTCGGCGTATCTGCGTCGACCTCGGGTGACGCGACCACGGCTGCTGACAGAAGGGGTTGATTGCCGAGACGATTTAGCACTCTTTGGTTCAGGAGTCTGGGATACGGGAGGCTCCTTGCGCTTGGAGCTGGAACGGGAGGCTGTTTTGGTCTGCGTACTATTTGCGACAGGCGTGGCGGAAGACGGCGAGCTTCTAGCTCTATTCATCATCGCAGAAAAGGCGTTAGACTTCTTCGGCTCAGGCGCAGGCTTGGCTTCGGCCTTTCTGAGGCTGCTGCGGATGGGGATGTCGCGCTCGACGTCCTCCTCGGCTTTGTGGTTCGGGGCAGCGCTGGTCTCACGCGAGCTTGGCGCTGACTTGTTGACCGAGGTCAGTCGGTCAACAACCTTCGCTTCTAAAAAGGCGCGCGTGTCGACTTTCTTGTCGCTGATGGCGTTATACATGTCAGTCTGTTCGCGTGTCATGGGGGCAAAGAGGATGTATTCGCGCTTCTTGGGGAGATAAGCGGCGACATCGGCCTTGATTCGGCGTAGGAGAAGCGGCTGGAGGATGACGTGGATCTTCTTAATGATCTCTTGGTTCTTCCTGTCGGCAATGAACTCCTCAGTAGCTTCCTCATCTTGGAGCTCATCGAAGTTGAACCAAGACTCAAAGACTTCCCATTCCTTGAAGATGCCGGGGAGTAAAAAGTGAAGAAGCGCCCACAACTCCTTCAGATTGTTTTGGAGTGGAGTGCCAGTGATGAGCATCCGCGTTGCCGATGAGAAATTCTCCAATTCTTGGAACAGCTTGGAGTCGAAGTTCTTCATGCGATGACCCTCATCCTGAACTAGGATTAGCCCCTTGCCGCACAAATATGGGTAGTTTGTCAATGCTGTGCCGCACTTACGATGATGATGAAAGCCCATGAAAACTTGTTGAGCGCTGCCTTCTCCTTCAAGACGATCTCATAGGACGTGCAGACCACTGGGAACTTTTTGTTCGGCTTCCCGTTTCGAAGATGGGGCTTGATCTGTTGCCTCATGATCTTATCACGAGTCTTGGGATCGCCGTGGTAAAGAACGACTGGGATCGAGGGGCACCACTTCTCGAACTCTTCCATCCAGTTTGACAAAGTGCTCAGTGGTGCGACGATCAGGTGAGGGCCGAGGTAATCTTCCTCCCGAAGTCGAGCAATGAGAGAGATCGTCTGAACCGTCTTGCCTGCAAGGTGTTAGTGGAATGGATTCTTTGAATCGCTGAGGAAGGCTCGTACCAAGGCCCATTTCGTCTGCCAAGATTCCAGACATGCCCTGCAGGCAGACCTCATACATCCAAGTGAGACCTTCCAACTGGTAGTCCCTCATGGTACCACCGGTCATGATCTTTGGTTGAGTAGCCATCGTCAGGCTGTGTGCACCCAAGGTCTCTCCGTCCAGACTAGAGCCAACGCGACCCAAGACCTCCGTCTTTCTAGTCAGGATGTCAGAGAAAGCCGCCGACTTGGCCAAGAGCTCATCCAATTCACGGGCTTTCTTTTCCCTCTCTTCCTTGCTGAGCTCAACCTTCTTCTTCTTCCGCCTGGCAAGTGCCGCTTTCTTCTTGCGTTCGGTGGCATCATTCAAAGCCCTTACCTTAGCCTCCTCATCCATAAGCCTCTGGAACTCTGAGTCTATGGGCTCCACAGAGTCCTCCCGGGGAGGAGAGGAAGGGGCAGATGTGTTAGGCCTGGAGACCTTGGACATCACGGACTCAACGTCCGATGTCGTAGACGAGTCCATCCTGTGATTATCGGGTGCAGGTGGTTTGTGCGGCTTTCCAAGTTGTTGAAGTTGCGGAAGTTGCGAAAAAGGAGCAACCAAGACCAGGAGCGCTGAGGCCCAAATCGATGATGTCGGTTGCCTGGGGACCGTGCACAGCCAGATGGACTCAGTTGGGAAGCGACAAGAGCAATTGAGAGACGTGCGACCAGGGAAAACGAGGTTGGGATGCTGGGATACGAGTAGAAAACGCTGGACCTCGCTCATAGACTTATGTGACCCAAACGGAGGAAAAGTGGAAGGTGCAGGGGACTCAAGATGGGCGGGAAAGTGCAGATTGATCTTGTCATTGGGGAGGCGCGATCTCGGGGGCAAAAAACGCCAGGCGCGCGACGCGAGACAAAGACGGAGTCATGTGACTTCGTGTCGTTTCATTAAAGCCCCTGCCTTTGTTCAGGCACCGGCGTCATCAAAAGCAGGGGAGATCGGGACGAAGATCGGGGACTGGGAATCATGATAGACCCAATGGTTCAGATTGGATGCAATTGCGTCGAGACAAGTAGGGAGATAATATGAGAATGCTTACCAACCGCGCGTACATATCCTTAAGAAATGGAGCTCCAATTGAAAACGCCATGATGGTAAGGAATGGTTGTCTTGACTGAGCGTGTGATGATGTCTGCCGAACTGATACGCAGCCCAATTGAGACCATCTCGCTCATCGACAGGGGAAGAGAAATTTTTGACAAAGAAGCAATGAGAGGAAGGGTCACACCGAGATCCACCGAGGTCGCTTTCGGTGAAGTTACTATGCCTAACCAATCAGGCAAGAGGAGCTGAGTTGGAGGGGCAATTGCACTGTCGGCGCTACCCCGCCAAACCACACTAAAATTCTGTGAACCTCTGACTCCCCTCCTCCTGCTCTGACCCATGAACTCCCTGCGCACCTTAAGACCCATTGCCCGCAGCGTTCTTCCCTACCGCTTCGCAAGAATGGCTTCCAACACCAGCTACACTCCCAATGAGGAGACCGAGATCCAGCAGTGGCTTACCACCGCCATTCGTCTGCAGCAGGCCGGTAGCGACGAGGCCCAAGTCTCTCCCATTCTCGACACCCTCAACTCCCACCTGAGCACCCGCACCACTCTTCTCGGCACCAAGCCCAGCAAGGCCGACACCGCCCTCTACTCCGCCGTTCGTCCGCTTGTCGCGAACTGGTCCCCCGAGCAGCGCACCGGCGAGAAGGGCTACCCGAACATCGTCCGTCACCTCGACTTCGTCCAGAACTACCCCGCCTTCTCCACCGATGTCAAGCCCGAAGAGAAGGTACCCGTCAACCTCGACGAGGTCCTCTATGTGAAGCCCCCCGTCGATGCCAAGGCCGAGAAAGAGCGCCTCAAGAAGGAGAAGGCTGCCGCCGCCGCCGCCGCCGGTGGTAAGGAGACTGCCCTGCCTGACCGCTCCAAGGACAGCAAGGACAAGAGCGCCGGAGGGAAGGTCAAGGAGGCTGTCACTGAGGCCAAGGACAAGGTCAAGGCTGCTGTTGGTGCCGGCGACGGCAAGCCCAAGAAGGAGAAGAAGGCCAAGGAGCCCAAGCCCCAGAAGGCTGCCGCTCCCGCTGCGCCCCTGTCTCCGGCCCTCATCGACCTCCGCGTTGGTCACATTCTCAAGGCCATCAAACACCCCGAGGCTGACTCCCTCTACGTTTCCACCATCGCCATGGGTGACAAGCCCACCGACGACACCACCGAGTATGAGGGCCAGGTCTGCCGCACCGTCTGCTCTGGTCTCAACGGCCTGGTACCTCTCGAGTCTATGCAGGGTCGCAAGGTTGTCGTCGTCTGCAACCTCAAGCCCGTCAAGATGCGCGGTATCAAATCCTCTGCCATGGTCCTGGCTGCCTCTCCCAAGCTCAAGGAGGGTGAGGTCGATGACCACAAGGGCCCGGTCGAGCTCGTCACTCCTCCCGCCGACTCCAAGGCTGGAGATCGCGTCTTCTTCGAGGGCTGGAAGGGAGAGCCTGAGGGTGTTCTGAACCCCAAGAAGAAGATCTGGGAGACTTTCCAGCCTGGTTTCACCACCACTGACAATCTAGAGGTTGCGTTCGACGCTGGCGTCGTGAAGGAGCTTGGCAAGGATGGTGTTGGCAAGCTTGTCACCGAGTCTGGCGGTGTCTGCACTGTTCCTGGCCTGAAGGGTGCTACTGTCCGATAAAAAGCCACGGCCATTATGTTTGAAGAGTCATGATGAACAAAAGTCATGGTAGCAGTGACTGCTTTCCAGGAATATACCAAATCCCCAACCTAATGGGCGATCACTCCCTCTTTGCATCCCACTTCGCGTGCTTCTCCCATCATGACTCAGCTTATAGTCCGGAATACTGCAACCGCCAAGGCTCTGGGCGATCATCTGAATAACGTCTGAGGCTCTGAGGGCTGGCAGCTCCGGATCATCTCTGGCCATCTTCATCCTAAGCTTACCGGCCCGAGCGCCGCAAAATTACAGAGAAACGTGTGTTTTGACATCTGTGGATATGTCCATAAACCTTGTCTTTATTCCACTAAATTTTTTTGTCCGTCTAGGGTATGGCCATACGCCTCAAACAATAACCAATTACAAGACCTTAATGATCTACTTCTTACCAGTCTTGCCGGCCTTCCTCTTCACCGACGCCACGAGTCCGCTCAGCTCCTCATTGTTCTTCTCCTTCTTAGCCTTCTTCCCTGACCTCTCAGCAGGCGGCTCGTCATCCCCGACCTTCCTCTTCTTGCGTCCCTCCTCAAGCAACTTCTGCATACCCTCGGTAGCCTTGAACTTGGGGTTGGAGGGGTCGATGGCGTACTCGTGACTCTCGAACACAGCCTTGAAACGATCATCACCGACTGGCATCTTGAAGCTCTCCTGCAAGCCGACCTTGTCCTCGTCACCGCCACCCTTCTTGCCCTTCTTGTTCTTGTCCTTGCCCTTCTTCTTCTTGAGCTTCTCCGCCTTGAGGATCTCGTTCATGTCAAAGTGCTCCAGGTGCTCGCCTTCTTCACCGTCATCGTCGGCCATGAGAAGCTGCAGCTGAGCCTTCTGGTCCGCCTTCTCCTTCTCCTCTGCCTCACGCGCCGCGCGCTTGGCCAGCCTCTCTTCCTTGCGGATCGAGGTCTTGGTCTTCTTAGGTGCCTCTTCGGAGGCGAAGAAGGGGTCGTCGAAGCCCAGGTCCTCTGTCTCCTCCTGGGCCTCAGCCGTCGCAGCCCCGGCCTCATCAGCAGCGTCATCATCCTCACGCTTGGCTCTGGCCTGTGCGCGCTTCCTCTCTTTACGCTCGCGCTCCTTGCGCTTGTATTTCTCGATAGTTGTCTCCTCCTCGCCCTCCTTCTTGTCCTTCTTCGTCTCTGTAAGCGCCGGTGTGAACGTGATCTCCATCTCTCCGACGGGGCCGTCTTTAGACTTCTTCTCCTCTTCCGCGCCGAGACCGAGCATCTCTCTCATCTTCCGGCGCTGGAGCTCCTTCTTCGAGAGCTTCGGCTCGTCAGCCTCCTGGTCACCTACTTCTTCTACGTCGGGAACGAACTCGGCGCCGTCGTCTTCGCTGTCGCTTGCCAGGTACGCCTTCAGGTCGTTCTCCTCAATCTGGGCGCGACTTCCGGTAAAGGCGCGGTTGATAGAGGCCTTACGGGCCGCATCGTCAGGGTTGATATCCCATGTAAGCTTGACCTTGGAATGTTGCAGCGCATCGGTGGTGAATTCGACAGGCTTGTAACCTTCCGGCATCTTGTCGCATTCGTCTCTCGGCTCATCGTCGAAGGTCACGTCGTCGGGGATGAATCGCAAGTCGAGGAAGTTGGAAGAGGACTGATATTCTGTGCCGTCGGTGGCCTCATACAACTTCTGTGCCGTCGCCTTATCAGAGATCGTCATGACAGCGTAGTAATACCGCAGCCTGTCGAGCTGGTACTTCCTCAGCGCATCGCTGTCAAAGTCCTCGGCGTCGCCTTCCTCCAATAGTTCCTTCTTGATCGTTTCATCCTCGTCCTCGTCCTCGTCGCTCGATTCGTCGCTCTCATCGGCATTCTTGAAAATTTCTTTCGGGGGTCCCTCGAGCTCCTCGCGTTGCATGCGCTCCTTGCCGAACTCGCTGGGGTAGACCGAGACCTTCTCGATGCGGCCACCGGTCGGGGGGAGGAAACTTGTGAAGAGGGCGAAGAGGTCCGAAGATTTGATGTTGTCCCAATCAAGGTTGACAATGGCTATCCGGTTCGTGACCTCGCCGTCCTCGACTTCAGCTTCCTCGTCGCGAAGCCGTGACATGGACGCTTTGGGGTCTGCGACGACCTCCGCCTCCTCTTCGTCATCGTCGTCATCCGAGGACTCTGACTCGGATTCAGACTCGCTGAAGCCACCGCCGCGCGCAGGGTCGTATTTGGCGTCGGCCTTCGCCAACTCGCGCTGCACAACGTCGTCGGCCTCGACCTCCATGTCACCATCGTCCTCCTCGGCTTCGTCGCCATCCTCCGCCTCGTAGAGCCTCTGTAGCGCCTTCTTCTTGGAGTCGGATTTGATCTTTCGGCCGTATCTGTCTACCTTTGCCGCCGCAGTGAAGGAGTCGTCATCCAGCATGCGCGAGAAGCGCTTGTCGATTTTGGTCTTGGTCTGCTTCTTGGACGGGAGGCGGAAGCGGGGATCGGTCTCGAAATTCGAGAAGCGAGAGTCGGTGATCTTGCCATTTTTACCGGATTTCGAAGACATGGTGGCGGTCGTGTTGGTGGTCTTGTCGGTTTGACGAAAGCATGTAATGGAAAACAGGAAGCTGTCGCAGGCGCATGAAAAATGCATGTGGGGTTAGCGTTGACGGCCAATTTTTTAGTGGAGCTTGTGTTTTCTGCCAAAGGCGGTCTAGATTAACCGGGTTCACCGAGTCAGCTTAGCATCAGCTCACCGAAACACCGCAAGCCTCATCATATAAGGAAGGAATTGTTCCCAATAAGGATTTTCCTTTCCGTAAAGTAAACCTCAATTTTGAAATTTCGTATTTAATTTGTCTCATCAATCTCAGAATCTTGAAGAAATCCTGCATTTATATAGCGCTACGTTTGCGTTGCACCTTCCCGACTTACGTGATCTTCAGAAAGCTCCTTCCCCAGCTGCACGCAACTTCCCTCTCCTTCCCTTTACGTGCTCATGATCCAGTCTTAGGGTCTCCTGTCTCCATCGACGACATTTAAAAACTCCTCCTCCGTCCGAGCACCAACTTCTTCCAACCTCCCTCTCGCAACCTGGCGACAATCAGCAAATGTGAAACGGATGGCAGACTCCAACCTTCCCTGTCTGCAACTAACCCTTCTTGCCTCTCCACAATCCTCCTACCTCATCCAACCTCAAACCTTTGTCAACTCCCCTTCCCGCTCCTCTTACATCCGTCCTCACGTTCTTGAGTGAACTACCCTTGTTCACCGACACTACGCAACCTTCCTTATCTTGACCTGCAATCTACCGACGGCATCTTGGGAACACCAAAAACACGCTTACCTTACAGTTCATCTCCGTTCTTTCTTCATTGGATCCCATCTAAGCCAAAAAAATCCGCTGCTGACTATCTCCGGCATTCCTTTGCACTCCTCTCAACAAGTTCTTCACTTTTCTCTCATCTGTCATCTGAGATCACTCTCATCTCATACCAAACGTCTAATCAGAAATCATGGATTCTCAAGATGGCAGCGATACTTCTGAAAACACTCTCATCGGCTCTGAGACCGATTTCAGTCAAACACAGACCGAACATGCGTCCATTACCACTCCAGATGTCCCTGACTTCAAGGACGATGAAATTGATGCAAAGAGCCTTGAGCTACTTCAGCAAGCCACCTATACAGGCTCTCCCCCATCTTCGCCCACGATTACACCAAGATCAGCAGCGAGTAACATCCTGACTGAATCTCATGGACGCCGTGACACCACCATTCCAGAAGATGAACCTGATAGCCTCTTTGTCAATCAGGAAGTTCATGAGTTTAGTCGTAATGACGACGTGGAAGAGCCCGATAACAGCGAATCAGAGTACGAGGATGACAGCGACCTTGGAATGGACACTGGGGAAGACGCAAATCAGCAGAAGCAAGGCGACCAAAGCATCTTGAAGAAGCACGACACAGACACTGCCAACGGAACGAAAAAGACGACTTCTGGAAAGGGTAGCAGAGGGCCCCATGCGAAGATGTCTAAAGAGTACATCTCGCGGCAGCAGAGAAAGGCCCATGAAGCAGTACTTCAGAAGCGAACAAGGAAAGCAGAAGAGAAGCGAGGATGGCAGCATTTACATTGCTCCCCCAAAGGCTAAGAGAAGAAGAGCAGCAAACCCCAAGCCCAAGGTGATGAAGTCAACTGAGGCCATTGAAAACACGGCTACAATGTTCCATGGCTTCAACAATGTGGTCGACTCAGCTTGTTCAGGTGCTATCCCCGCGTCTTCGCAGAAAAGGATCACCGTCGATAACAGACACAAGCAGATGTCGGCTACAATGAAAACCCATGGCAGCGACAACCGACACAGAAGCACTCAGCGAAGCGACGTCAAAGAGGCAATGAAGATCTTCGGTTATGGCAAAGTTGTACCATTTGGCGAGACATCTTTTCAGATTAAGGGAATGCGAGCAAAGATTCATGATTGGCAGCTCACGCCTGCTGCATGGATGTCAAAGCGAGAGAATGCGGAGATGGCTCCCTACGGGGGCATTCTTGCAGACGTCCCCGGAATGGGAAAGACCATCGTGACACTGTCTTGCATCGTCGGCAATCCTCCTGATCAACATGAAGTCAGACAGTGAAGTGGTTCGACATTGATCATTCTCCCCAGCCGGGTTATCGTCGAGCAATGGGAGGAGCAGATCATGGAACATGTCGAATGCATCGGAAAAGACGACGTCTATTTTTTCCGCCGAAGTGGCAACAGGCTTTCCACTAACAGGATTGCCCAATTCAAAATTGTGTAAGCTGGATTCGCCCATGAGAACTTGAAGGTATCTGGCTGATGATGTGCAGTCTCACAACTTATCACGAGCTGTTGGCTGAGTTTCCTTCCAAGGAGACGCTGGCACAACTGACAGATGAATATATCAATGACCCTCGAGCTTATCGTGAGGAATTCAAGAGGCATATTGGCGAACTCTCAGATCAATTGGTACCGAGTAGTCCTCGATGAAGTTCATCAGATCAAGAACCTTGCATCTCGCAGTAAGTTCCAATATCCAATTGATGTGCAGTTACTCTGACAGATTTCGCAGCATGCTTGACTGCTCACCAGCTTCGCGCCAAACACTTTTGGGGCCTCAGTGGAACTCCGTTGGTCAACAGAGGAAAAGGTATGAATTCCACCACACTCCAAATCATGACGTTTCCTAACTGTCCGTCTGAACAGAACTTTTCCCTTACCTTAAACTCATCGGGGTTGAAGGCATCACTACCGAGGAAGCCTCCATCAAGGATTTTCTAGACGCCGTGTGTTGCTTGAATATGCGCCAGGTGGATGTCGCTAACGGTTTGTTCAGGTTGATGGCCAGGCTAGGATTGATGCGTTGGTCAACCTTGTTTCCTACCGAAGGTGAGCGCAAAGGCTTTCGCAGTATTCGCACTGATAGGCTTGGTTCACTAAAACCAGTTAAGACCGAAAACGACGACTTCCTGGGACGAAAGATGCTGGACCTTCCTCCCTTTCATCCGGGTGATCAGTGGGTTAACCTCTCGAGAGAGGAGAAAATCATTTACGAGTGAGTTACGCGCATAAAATGTGATGGCATGAACTCCAGGCTGACATTGGTAACAGTGCTGTAGGCACCTACTACGAAACAATCCATCCACCCATGCCGACCCTGGCCACTCTTCGTCGACGACAGATCGTGTCTCACCCCTATCTTCTTGAGAAGTGTCTGAGAAAGGACGTGGAACCTAACGTCATGAGAGAAATAGCATCGTCACTTCGAGAGCTTGAAGGAAAGATGTCTGTTCATCATCAAATTGGCACCTGTGCTCAAAGACGAGATGCACCACCCAAGCCCGCGATGGATGATGAAGCCACGGAAACCACGACCTCGAAGAAAGATAAAAAGAAGAAGAAACAGGCAAAGAAACAGAAACAAAAGACCAAGACTGTTTCCGAGCCTGAGCCCATCCCTCTGTCCCCAGAGGACCATGTGCTCCTCGATCCCTTCGGCAGATCCAACTCCGGTCACAACTTCAGCATGGCGATGCTCCTGGAACTCACTATGAAGCAACGGCTTGTTGACGAGCAGGAATGTGCTGCGTGCAAGAAGAAAAGCGGGTTGGTTGATCCAGTCAGCATCTCTTCGGTAAGCCCTTTGTCTTCTTGTCGCGTTTTCATCGCCTTTGGGTTTTACATCTCTGACTTTACGTATCTGCTTGTAGTGCGAGCACATGTTCTGCGACATGTGCTTGATGAAAAATTACCTCACCACGAAGAAGAAGACGAAGCATGTGTGCCCAGTATGCAAGGAAGACATGGACTTGACCGAATGGGAGCAGGTCTTTACATTGTCCACTGCAGAAGCCGAAACCCAAGAACGGGACGCAGAGGCTGAAGAAGATTACGAAAGGCCAGCAGAAGGATCGAAGCTTTCGCGGGGTCAGAAGACCGAGCTGGCTCAGCGTAAAAGACAAGCAAAGAAGGCGGTGGATGCAAAGTATGGAGGCGATTTCAACGGAATTCTGCCGGTCCTTGACGCCGACGACAAAGCCTACATCCGGATTGGTGTCAAAAACGATTCGGGTGTTCCTTGCACCAGCTCCAAGCTCACTGCGACTAAGGACGTAATCATGAGATGGAAGAAAGAGGCACCTAAGGACAAGATCATCAGTAAGTTTATCATAACAAGCGGACCTTACTACAAAACGTACGACATCTAAACTAACATGACCTGTACAGTATTCGTGCAGTTCGTCAAGACAGCTATCATGACTGGCATTATGCTGAACTTGGAAGAGATTGGCCACGTTTACCTTACTGGCACCATGAGCCCTACCGAAAAGCGAAAGAACATTAATGACTTCAGGACGAATCCCGACGTCAAGGTCCTGGTAAGTTGAACATCTTCTCGAACCACAGCTCGCAAGCTGACCGCACACTCCGCAAAACAGATTGCGTCCATGAGATGCGGTGGCCAAGCGCTCAACCTGACCTGCGCCAACCGAGTCATCCTAATCGATGTCTGGTGGAACAACGCCGCGGAGCGCCAGGCCTTTGGCCGCGTCTTTCGTCTTGGACAGATCAAGGACTCTCACTTCGTCCGCATCCTGGCACGCAAACGATTGACGAGAGGATTCGAAACTCACAGGACAACAAGTCCGACGAGATCGCCGCCGTGCTCCAGGACGACGGCCACGTGCCCGAAGTCCTTGGCGATTGGGAGGTGATGGCCTTGACGGCGCCCCAGGCTTGGGCTAGACTCAAGGCTGACCTTCTGCATGAGATAGAGCTGGAGGACATGTGCGCTGCTGAGGCTCCTCTTCAGAAGCAGCAAGAGCAGGAGAAGCTCGCACAAGAGCAATCGGCCAAGGAGGATCAGCGTACCCATGAGCAGAATGTCCTAGAGCAACAAGCCCCGGAGCAGTATGAACAAGGACATGAAAAGAAGGAGCATGTTCAGGAGGTCGTAAAGGACGACGGGACTTCAAGCACAACTTGATTTCGGACTTGACTTTCGAAGTTTTGGGGCGTTTACGACAGCTGACCCAGCCACAGCGCGTTTGCATATCTGAGGTGACAGAGGGCCAGCAGGAAAATGACGAACAATCAGGGCGAAGGCGAGGACTGACTTTTGTTTTTGGACGGGTTGAAAATACTTGATAATTGGTTTGATATTCCAGCAGCAGCGAGAGGGAAGCAAAGGCGAGTTGGAGAAACTCGGAGTTTCTGCCTTTCCAGCTGTATAGCCATCTCAACCACGCCGGATTTGAAGACAGCATCATAGACATCAATCATAGACGTCAGTATCGCAAATTGGATTTCTCATAGATTAACCATGCATTCTGATATTGGAAAAAAGGTTTGATCCGTTTCAGTGACGAGCCTTACATTGATCTACACCGAGCCCACATGCATCCTCTCGAAGAAGAAAGCCGCGGCAGTGATGGCGGCAATCCAAGCCTTTTCGCGGAAGGCTCCCCAATAAAGCAAAACCTCAAGTCTCGGACAGCTCGTCCCCGGGCCGCGTTGCCGCCACGGACACAAGGGCAACCGCTGGTATCTCGAGGTTGCCAATGTCTGCGACAAGGATGACATCACGAACCGCAGGTGTGTAGGACCAGCGCGAAGTCTGAACCGCCGAAAAAGATGGCCAAAATGGTGAACGGGGCATGGAGAGAGAGAAATACTGCACATCGGGGCATCATAATGGGCGCCGGGTGTAACTAAGCATGTCGTCAACAAATTTTTTTTTAAACTTTCGATGGGTGAATTAGGTGGCTCGAGGATGCCAAGGAACGATGAGCCCATGATTGACGGCTCTGGAGTCGATTCCGAAATCTGCAAGATGCTGGCCAATGGCGAGGTTGCATGAAGGGAGGAAGGGGGGGAAACACCGAAACGATCCTTGGCCTCCCCTCCCATCATCTGATGTTGGTTGGTTCCCCCAGGTGAACACGGCGTTTACCGCTTCTTCACCACACATCCGCATCCAGTCCAGCCCGTGGTTGAGGAGGGTTGGGTTGGTCATGAAACAAATCCATGTCCGAGTTCTTGATCGATTGTCAAAGTGGTCGGAGTCGCTTCCGACAAGAAGCTGATGGCATCGTTCGTCTCATCGTTGCTGGCCGGCGTGGCCTGAGCAGGTGAGTAATCATGCAAGATCACCATTTTCATGGCATATTGCGAACGCCCCCTTTGTGCTAAGCAACCCAGAAATCAAGTGAGGGTGACGGTGTATTCTACGCGCATTGGCGTTGGGGGATGGGGGGATTACTCAAGTTGGAAAGCAAAAATCGCCATGTACTGCTCAGATGACAACGGGTGAGGTCTTACTCCCTTACCCTGGATTTCGGCTCCGGTTGTCACGAGACCCTCGGATGAGTTGAGACGGAGGCAGCGGGGCGTTAATTCGCACGGGGAAGAGCTTACAGGACGGCGGCGACTGGCATTTCGCATCGGCATCAGGATCCAGCGCAAATCTTTCCGCGGCGGGAGAGCGCACATCATGTTGGCTCTCGACGCGACCGCATCTTGTCGTGAGCTTGATGCGGGTATTGGGTATTCCGAGCTCAAAGGCAGACCGGCGCAAGTTCAAAGGGGCCCAAGGCCTGGACTCGAATGAAATACCTGAAGAAGGCAAGCCGACAGGTCTCGGTCCAAACCATCCATTCTTTCCCTAAGACGTCGATACTTATCGTGCTAGATGCACGCCGCCAAAACCTTGATTTTGGATGATTTGCGTAGGGAACTGTCCGCGCAACATGCTGGAATTTGGTTGACTGGCCGATTTTCTCTTGCGCGAGAAATTCATGAAAGAGGATGAGGCTTCCACAGTCGAGTGACTGCATGCGGGTAGTTTCATGCGGACTCGACGGATTCCAGTGGACCGAAGACGGCCATTACGGACCGGACTGTCATAGCTCCCGGCGTCGTGATTGGACCGTCGAAGAAGGCTGGTCAAAGCTCCGAGACTTGTCAGCTACACTACTCTGAACACTTCTCAGTAGCCCTCATTCCTCCGGGGTCGAACGC
The DNA here is from genome assembly GCA_026260285.1 of Colletotrichum sansevieriae. Classification (NCBI taxonomy): domain Eukaryota; kingdom Fungi; phylum Ascomycota; class Sordariomycetes; order Glomerellales; family Glomerellaceae; genus Colletotrichum; species Colletotrichum sansevieriae. Next base: position 50,703 of record JAOQIF010000334.1, read on the forward strand.
TGAAGGAGGCTTCAAAGAAGAACCTTATGATTTGATTTTGGTGGCGTTGAAGGGGCTGGAAGCTGGTCTTGCTGGATTGACGGAGGCCACCAGGGATATTGTCTGATATGCAGCTGTCTTGGGAAAGTCAGCGAATTTTGTTTTCCGCGGTCCATGTTTCCAAATCCTCATGTGACGCAATAGGGGATAGTGGTTGTAGCAGGCTGAGTCTCGCAATGGAGGGATAGCAATTGGACCACCAGGTGCATCTACGACGTCCTCGGGAGGACAGTAAGGTATGAATCAGTGCGCCGTCTGATGAGTTTTGGGACGAAGCGCCGAGCAACGGTTTTCTCAAACACAGCCAGATAAGGCTACAAGGACGTCAAAGAACTGAGTGGCCGTCCGTCTAAGCTACTTGAATAACCACCTGGAGGCATACCGGGCAAGTTATTGGCCCGAAGCGGTTGACGCATGGGTTTCGGGCAAAGTCAGACGGGCGATTTAGTTGATGACTGTGCGTTACGCATCTCGGTCTCGCTTTTGGTTTGGCTATGGTCAAGGCTGAGCGGGAAATGGCAACGTGGAAGAGTGACGGCGGCCGGTTCGGATGAAAGATGGCACACGGAGCCGACATTAGCCTGGGGCTAAACTGCCTGGTGCTGACCGGCCGCCACATCAACTGGAAAGGGGTGAGCGGTTGGTGGTTTGGAAAGGTGTTTTGGGCTGACCATGGGTGTCAAAAAAAGGCACCGGAAGGTGTTTTGGAGCGCTTCATCCTTGGACCCGACTTCATTCCAAATAGCCCAGTAACCTGGGTGAGGTGTCGATTGGCGTCTATGGAGATGCTGGTGGCAGCTGAAAGCAGATAAAGTCAGTAGAGGTTGCTTGGCCGCAAGCCAAAACATGCCATATCAACCGAAAGGCTGAACATCTGACTGGATAAGATTGGCTGATTGAGAATGACTGGTCAGTCCTCGGTAAGGGTATCCCGTCCATTCGAGTGCTTGCTCACCAACTCGACCCTGTCCAAGTCCCAATCTGAAGGTTAAGCTTTCTGGGTACGACTAGGATGGCACGGCTCAGGCGGAAGCTGCGCGCAACCCGAGGACTTCGGCAAATGTGGTCAGTCCCGTCGGCAGGGGGTGCCTCTCATTGCTAGCGTCTGAGGCGCTCTACGGGGCATTCGCAGGTGAAGGGATCAGCTCATCATGGCAGCGTGTGCTAAATTTGCCCATTCTCGATGGAGCCGGGGCACCAGCGCCGCTGCACCGTATCTGCACGACCATCTGCACCCGCACCTCCCGGTCCTCGGTTGAAGCTCACGGCCCAGGAGCTTGGTGTCGCGGTTACATTGCCCAATTCGGTACTAGGCAGGTATCCGTGTGGTATTGTGGTTTGGAGGCTGCATTTTGCCAAATGGCGTCTCTTGCCTTTCCGTGGCTGATGACGCGTGTCTCCCTCAGTGGTAATTAACACTCGAGGACGGTAGTGCTTCGTCTGAAAGGCGCAAAGCGGAAGCTGGCAGACTCAAAACGAATAACCGGGGTAAGTTTGGAACCGGAACGCACATTTTTATGGGAGGATCGAAACCCAAATACGGTCTGCAGCCGCGGAGGGCGAAGCTCAAAGGCGCCCTGAGCCAACAACGACGATCATAGAGTTCAATCACCTTCGTACCGCGAGATAAAATGGCTGGCTTGTTGGCTTGGTCCTGCCGAAAGGTAAGATGCCGTCTCTATCCCGAGTACATAGTGGAAAGGACGGCAGCGTCGGCATAGTGTTGCATGCCAATCCCGTCGGGTCGGTGCCGCGGATCCTGCTGATAGGCAATGAAGATTGGCAGACTCGGGCTCGGTAGCGCGGAAGCCACCTCTAAGCTTGTGACTGGCGAACTTCGTACTCCAGGGCACGAATGTCCATGTGCCCTGGCAAAAATAGCCAGCATCACAACCGTAGGACCGACGCAACGGAGCACCAAAAGACGGAGGGTCCCGCTGGACATAGTATTGACATCCATGTCTCACATTTGGCTGCTGCTGTCGACCGTGTGCGGTTGTAAGAGATTGCGGACACGGAATATCCAATCCAGAATCCAGTAAGTACATTGGCGAGCTGGCCCAACGCAATGGCAGAAATGGAGCTAGGGGTCGTGTCTCTGGCATTGTTGGCTGGAAACGGGAATGCGGATTCGGGTGGCGCGACAAACAAGAAAGAGAATGGCGTGGTCCCGTTTCCAACCAGCGCAGATGAACGTGATCAGAGGAAAAGTGCAAGTGCTCGTTCGTACTCGTGCTCGTGAGATGGCCGCCGCAGTGGAGCATCATGGTGGCGGGTGACCTCGACTGCTGAATCGTACTTATGGTAGGGAAGGTGTAGGAATTAAGTGCCTGCAAAAAGGAACGCAAGATTCGCGATATTGCTGAAGATGAAGACAGATCGCCAAGTTGCTGAGTAAGGTAAATGGGCAGTTGATGTCGCTGCCACCTGCCGCCGTCAATGGAATGCCAGCGGCGACTTGCCCGATGGACGAAATGGCGGGGATTCGCCGCTCACAGGCGACTTGCATTGAAGTCAGAGCACCAACACCGGCACCAAAACCAGTAGCCGGCATACAGGCAAAGGTGCGATGAAGCGCCTACCTCACCGGACCACACCTTAAAGCTAAGAAAGAGCTGGCTGACCAACCGCCGGCGCCAACCGAACGGACGTAAGGTCGGTGAGGAAACGTACCTTTTTACCCCGTCGTCCCAAGGTAGTTCACAGCTTGAGCTGCTTGCATACGCCAAGGACGATCACCGACCCTCGCCTGGCTCGTGCCTTCACAGTTGCAGCGGCTGCGACGCCCGGGCCAGCTATCGGACCAAGTTGCGAGCACTGACGTGGGCGAATAGAGTCAATCTGGGAAATCGCAAAGCAGGCAGGCCGTGGCGGGGCAGGAGAGAACAGCAGGCAGGTGCGTGCAAGCAGGTGCTCTGTGCGGTGGCCGTTACAGGCGCATCCCAGGAAGGAAAACAGCTCAAACTTCAGGCTTTAGGCTTCAGAGTTGGCAACAGCCAATGAGGGATTAAGTAAGGTATGAGGATAAAAAAGTGAAACTAGAAATGGAATGTGAAAGCATGAGCTAAGTAAGGCAAGGTACTGTCCACAGTGAGGTAGAGTAAGCGCCGGGTCAGCACTTCAGGTATAGGCACAGGTACGTATAAGCAGCCCAGAGAAACCTATCAAGGCAAGAAGAGAGCACACCTCGTGCCCAATGCGCCCTGCTCTTTCTGGTATTATGTGCTTACTTTGCGAGAGAGGCAGTTGTAGTCCTGCCCTCAGCTTAATTACTGACCTGAGATGGGCTGTTCTTTCCTCAGGTCAGGATGGGAAGCCTGTCCGTGGCTGTACCAAACTTAGGTACTTATCTGTACGGTGCCGCAGCATCCGGAAATCGGCACTTCATTCCGTCCATGGCCTGGATGGATGTCTGTCTCCCGCCCATCCTTCTTCTATACCTATGTACCTCACGTAAGAAAGGCACCTTAGTGACGGACCATCATTATCCGCAACAGCCTTCCTGATTTCTCACTTTGTTTCCGAGCCCTTGATCGTCTCACCGGCTGGACACAGCGGCGCCCAAAGCTTCGATCAAAATCCAGCTCCGAATTGGAACAAGGCAAGGGAAATCCATTCCAGCTTTCACACTTTCCAGGCGCATCCCCCGCTCGCTGCTTCCGTCTCATTCGTCGTCGTCCAAGTCCACGTCACCTCCATCTCGTCGAGTCCCTGCGCACCCGTCAAAGCTAACTACCTGCCTTCTCATGTGGCCTCGGCCATTCCTGATCTTCCACGCTACCTGGCAACAGCCGGCACAGACCACTGAAGCAGGGCCTCTCAAAGTCACAGATTGATTCCCGACTGATTGAGTTATCCCACACAAACTCCTTTATGCATACACATAAAGTACCTTTCCGCCCGGGCGTTGTGCTACCTGGACTCGGCCTGACTTGGACTGCCTTACCTAACACAGGCAAGATGGTCATTGCCCAGCTCTTCAGGCGAAAGGGGTTTTGAGCTACCGCGACTCACCTCACCCACCCGTCCCCAAATTGCCCTTTCCCGCAACCCAAAGCGCCCCTCCCCCGTCAATGCCGCTTTCCCCTGTGTGGGTGGGTGGGTGGCCAGTTATCAGTCACCAGTCCTGGTGGACAAGACACCTGGTACTGATGCTGCCGTGCAACTCCAGAAATACGATCGTCTTTTTAGAACAGTACTGTCCACGGACAAAGAGACCATAAGGCCCTGCAGCGGGCATGCCACAAACATTGATCGGATGCGGCCCCCGTCTCGTCAGTCTCGCGTCAACGGCTGTGACAAATATGTTTGGCGTCCAGCATCGGCTGCAGTTCAACATTCAAAGGCGACGCCTCGGATGATAAAGGAAACACACAATATCGACGTCGTTCGTTGCCGCCACCGAGCTGTCGATAATGAGGGTTGTCAATGAACATGCCGATGCTGGTCCTCCCTCCCCACATCTCCCCGCAGTTCTCACCGGATCGAGTACCAACGAAACTTTCGTCGCCCCAACTACTATGCCGTTGGCGCTGGTACCTTACCATCCGTCACCTGTCTTGGTTCGCTGAATCTAATCGCGGCCATGCCCAGAGGTTGCTGATGTCGCGGTACCTAATCGGCATGCCACTCAACTGCTGCCGCCGCAACACTGCCTGCACCTGGACCCTGCGCCTGCAGCTGCACCTCGCGCTCGATGTCGCGTGCATAGGCACTCAGCATAATCTTCCTGTCGGCACGTCTCCGACAGACACACACAATCAGAGGAAGCACAAGACACTGGACCATCGTCATCATCTGTCCATGGCAGCTCACCCCGTGAGCGCCCTCGCAATGCACGGCACTCGACCATCCAAACCATTTCAATCGCAGCGCAGTGCAGTGCACAATACCTACCATTACCCGAGTCCACGATGGCCAACAAACCGCCCATCATCACCCAGCCAAAAGTATTCGTACTTGCTTTTTTGTTCCGTGTTGGCTGGCGCCTGGCAGGCCAGGCCAGTCTCACCCAGGTCGTCGATGAATAGCCCCCTGTGCCCCCTCCTTACGCAGGAGATGCCCTGCTGCCATCCAGGTGGCTGTCTCTCTTCATGCCTCTCGCCTATTGCTGGCTGACGTCGCCGCATAATTACTCGATTCGTTCAATCAACGAGGAACGACACTACCAAATCCAACAACAATCACCCCTCTCATACTTACACCTGCTTCACCCCGGCCCAGACTTAACCGCCAGCCACCCATCCTACCCCGAACATTGACGCTCTCAATCGCTCCAACATAAGCAAAACTCAACGCATCCTTGCTCGACAAACACCCGCGCCGCTCCCACGCCCCCCCATCACACGATCGACGCACCAACACACGGACACACACACCGCACCGGATGCCTATTGCCCTTGGCTGCTCATTCATTGGCCAGGCCGTCTTCCGGCCAAAAGCCTCAAACCACGACGCTAACAGCTTGTCTTGCTTTTTTGAGCGTCCTCGCTTCTCGTCTCTCCTACTCGCGGTGTGATGTCTCGCCTGCGTCCGTCCCTTTTTAAGCTTCTGTCGCCCTTTTTGAACAGCAATCCGATGCTTGCTTGAGGACGGACCTCACATTTCCACGCTCTACGCTACTACCATAGCTGCAGACACGCGGGGGCAACACTCGTATTCATAGGCACCGCCATCTCTTATACCCGCCAATCTCCCTGCCTTCCCGACTTCATCTGCCTCTGGAACCCCAACGAAAAAATAACGTCATCTACAGGTCGACCTCACCTCTTGGACGGACGAGCTGCTGCATACCGAAGAACGTCTCGCACTTTGTGGTCATCCGCCACGGTCAATACTCGGACAAATTAACGTCTACATTCAGCTTCGACAAAAGCAGACGTGTCCACCCTCTCGGACCAACCTACCCGGCCTGGTACGCATTTGATGCTCAAAAGACCGACCACCATACCCAAGTCAGGAGACATTTAAGGAAGCAACTCGATTCTCGGAGCACCGTGAGGAGGACGCAAGCCTTGTGCGGTGTGTAGGATATCTCAAGGAAAAGAGGACGTACCAGCAGGAGCAGACGCCCTAGACAAATAGACCTGAGAGGTCCGGACGCGACCCCGCCGGCGACTCGACTTCCACGACCACAAGTCCAACCTACTTGTACGATCCACCGTGAGATTCAACAACATGAGGAATCCGAAGCCTCCCACGTGAATCAAACTCCCTCCTCGATCCCAGGTCTTGGGCCATAGTCGCAATGGCACCCTGGCATCGCGCACTGGAAATCCCTGATGCCTCGCAATCACCGGCCGCGACTGCATCTCAGGTTCTCAGTCCACGCCTCAATCCTGCTTACAACGTCATTCCCGACGGGATCACTGATCACCAATGGACAATCATTCAGTCTACGTCGTTGGCTGTTGCTGCGCTGAGCTTCTCGTGCGTCACCCTTGCCTTCTACTGGTTCTCGCGAACGAGACGGAGCTTCAGACATGAGTAAGTCATGGTTTGCTTGAATGCTCACGATCCACAGCCACTAACAGCCGTGCAGTCTCATCATGCTGCTCATGTCGAGCGACATGCTCAAGTCGCTCTGGTTCATCATCTTCCCGATAGTCGATTTCAGAAACGGCCCCATCCCTTCCGACTCTTCATTTTGCCAAGCAAGCGGCTTTTTCCTCTCTGTTGGTATCGAGGCCTCCGATATTGCCGTTGTTCTCATCGCGTTGCACACTGCTCTCTACATCTTCCGCCCTCGATATTCTGGCCGCCAGAGTGGCCTGTATCCTCATCGACGAACCGCATTCGCCGCCTTCGTCTTTTTTCCTATTCTGATGGCGTCTTTGGCCTTCGTCAACTGGCCCGGGTATGCAAACAACGGCGAGTATTGCTACCTACCTGTTCGCCCGGAGTGGACAAGGCTTGCGCTCAGCTGGGTTCCTCGATACGTGATCTTACTCACAATTGTCGCTCTATATGCCTACATCTATACCTATGTCACCCTGCGCATTCGTCGCTTTGGTCGCCTCAGCGCTATGAGGAGGGCAAGCGCAACACAACTTCAAGGAAACTGGGCCCATGTTCCATCGGTGCCACCAACTCCGTCCTCACGCCGCGGATCAGAAACTTCGATTGAGGAGTCGGAACGATTACGAACTGCTTCAACAGCCACCACCATGACCAGCGACATTGAACTTCTTCACAGCCGTCAGAAGATTCAGTGGAATTGGCCCAAGTACGGCAACGATGATGGCCGCATTCCTGAGCAAGATGAAACCGTGGAACATACTAGACTTGACCCCAGCACCAGTCCTTTGTCCACTACCTTCGAACCTATATCACCACCACCCCAAAGCTACATTCGACGCGACACGATCGACCTAAGTCCGTCCTACAACCATGACCACCAACACCATGGAGGCAGCTTTAGCACGTTCTTGAATCCTCCTCATAGTCCAGCCACGGCTCGGGCAAAGTCTTTGGCCAATATTTGGTCAATCCTCCGTCGAGGAACGTCTCTCGACTCCGACCCCGACCACAATGCCGCACCTTTCCTTTTTCACCCCGCCATGGATGGTACAGGCATGGCCAAAACGCGCGACAAGATTCGTCGCCAACTCCGTCTTCTCTTCGTGTACCCCCTTGTATACATACTCATTTGGGCCGTTCCCTTTGTGGCCCACGTTATGCGCTTGGATAACCCAGAACAAGCAGGCCCCTTCGTGGTCGTGCTCTTATCACTAGTCAGCCTGTCAATCCAGGGCCTAGTTAACGCATGTTTATTTTGTGCAGTAGAAAAGCCCTGGATTGATAGGAGGGCCGGATACAGAAGAACACCGTCCAAGTTACGACGAGACAAGGACGAAGCCCGGCAACGGGTCGGACAGCGAGCATCATCATTAGCATAGTTATTTCGGCGTCTTGATACCACATGAGTTGAATGAATACTTCCTTGAATATCTACCTATGTTATGTTATACATTTATCATCAAGCATTTCTTGAAAGCATCAATAATCATAACATCAGGTATACCGCTGAATCGATAAACCCCATCCCGACGCAGCATCCACGGCCATTTTGTCGTCCAAATGTCTAAGGTGGCCCGCGCTCCCCGGGACTCAGTGTTCTCGATTGAAGCCGAGTTGTTGAAGGGTGCCCCACTAGCGATGTTGGAGCCTAAAGCTTCGGGAGATGCGACATTGGTGAGACGTAGTCCTGTCTGCCAATTTTTGACTGCAGGTCGATGCACCAGATGACTGTCTGGCGACGCGAGTATGGGATGATTTCTCGGCAGGAAGGTATCTTACCTTGCGTCACGGGGCCAGCCATCATTTTTGCAAGACGAGGGATCTTGGCGCGATTGAAGGTTCGCGACAGATTGCTCCCTGGGCTGTCAGACGCCGAGCAAGAATAAGATCAGGCTTGAGAGGATGCGAGAGGAAAGCTGTTGAACCAATACTTCGTGGCAATTGTTGATGAAAAAATTCCGCCGCAGATAATTCTGATGAAAGCTAGGAGAGAGGGATGGTATGTCTCAAAACAGCAAGGCGTCCATCCAAGCACCCCTGTCTTCCCACAAAATCGTCCTGGAGGCCAACGTCTCCACCAACAAACCTATGTCAAAAAGAAAATCTCCGAGATCCATGAGCAAGTCAGCGAGACACTCTATGGCGAGTCGCGGCACGAGGAGCCCGTAAGGCACGACGATCGTAGTGAAGAGAATCATGGCGTACAATGTCAGGAAGCAGCACTTGGCCACACACATGTATCTTTTCTCCGTCCTCAAGACCTCACGGTCGAGTAGGCGGGTCATTCTTCCCGGTATGCTCTGTGTGGAGTCACGGAGCCATCGCAGCAACATCTGCGCAGCCGCGGTGCTGCTCTCGGGGAGGTATGCCGCCGCGTACCAAACCCCCACGGAAAACTTCTCGATCGAGTAGACCGGGATAACGACGAGGAGGGGGAGAATCACCCTCAGACTCACGCTGAACAGCAACGGCACGTGAATGATGCCGATGAGGAAGCCGTAGAGGTGCGCGACGTTGTCGAGGTGCGGGTCGTTCCTGTTCAAGTACCAGCACATCCCGATCGGACCCGCGAGGTTGGGTAGGAGAAAGCCGCCCTTGAGGTACATGTCGACGAGCGCCTGGTTGAGGGCGCCGATGTGGCCGTAGGCTTCGTGGTTTTTGACTTCGAGGAGCTTGCGGTGGAGACCGAGAGGCTTGATGAGGACGCAGGCGTTGAGCCAGAGCGTCGCGTGCACGGAGAGGGAGGAGAAGACGTAGTATGCGGCGGAGAGGCTGGCGTGGTAGAAGTAAAGGTCGAGTAGGAGGCCGGCTAGGACGAGGGTGTAGGAGAAGGTGTTTGGGGGCCATATGGCTGTTATCGGTGAGGACATGATGGGTTTGGTTACGGTGGATTGTGGGGAGTGATTGAGGTCACGGTTGGATAGTAAGGGCTTGGTTTGGGAACTCAAGAGGGCAGAGAATAAATTATCTCAACTTGGGCGACTCCCGCATCGTCACATTATGGAGTTGTGGTAACAAAGACTTTAGTCGATCGTTTGTTCTGCATCAGGAGTATCTTCTATCCTGAAAGTTGTGTTATCGCCTCGGACAAAGCTTGTCATACCACGAACAAGGGCGATTGTTCTTACAGCAACAAGTAAATTGGTTTTCATCAGACTCTATTTGCACATCTTTGGCAGACCGCCCAATGTTGTCCGCAATGATGATCCTTTAGTGGCGAATTTTGCTGGGTTCAGCTTGGTTCAAGTCAGCGAAATTTACAATGCTCCTCGGCGTCTCTCCGGCTGGCGAGCGCCGTTCACACCGTCTCCGCTCTGCAGGTCGAATACAACCCCTGGTCTCTCGAGATCGACGGTCCAGCTGGGAGCGATCTCCTGAAGACATGGCGAACTTGGCGTCACGACTTTTGCCTATGCGCTTCTCGGTTACGGCATGATGACGGGAAGATACAAATCTGGGGAGACGAGTTCGAGGAAACAGACTGGCGGCGGTCTATGCCGAGGTTTCAGGGCAATAGCTTCCAGAAGAACGTTAATCTCATGAACGATTTCGGCCTTGTCGCGAAGGAGAACCACGGATGCAGTGCCGGACAGCTTACACTTGCATGGCTCGTGGCGCAGGGTGACGATATCGTTACTCTACGCGGCACCGAGAAGATGCCTTATTTTGAGGGAAACTTTGGGTCGCTGAAGGTGAAGTTGACTGGAGAGGACAATATGAAGATTCGAAATTTGATTGATGATGCTGATGTCCAGGGGACTCGGGGTGCAATGTTTGGCAACTATTTTGAGTCGGCGCCGTTGAATGCCTGAATGTGACCTTCGGTGTGGGGTTTCGGCCCCTCTCCGGTGTCCCACATTATTCTTATTTGGAAAAAGTGACTTCGCCTCGGGGAACATGTCCGATGACCGGCCTGCCTTCGGAGATCGGAGTGGGTCTCCGCTGATAGTGAAGCCGGCTGAACCCCGCAGATCGGTGGTTGGGGCTCTCTTATCAATCAGAAATGACCCCAAACAGTTGATAACGCCTGCGATGACTTACAAATGTGCATCTCCTAGAGGATCTTGTATTGACGGAGCTACATGCAAAACTCATCTTCAATCCTGATTAGTAGCGCTTAGCCGTCACACCTCACAAACTTAAAGGCACAAGCCTGGCTCGCTGCCTATCGAGGTCCCGGTACAAGCCCGCTTTGACCTCAGACAGCAATCCATTCTCCACGAGCATGACTACTGTTCACAAGACTGGCGAGGAATCTCGCCTTGCATGCCGGTCCGGCAATTTCACGATCCCCACAGCCGGCCAGGCCCCAACATACCTCCAAGCGAACCTCATCGTCGTCCCAAAAAGGTACGCCGACGACTTCCGCCTCCTCTGCCAACGAAACCCCGTTCCATGCCCACTTCTTGCCGAGTCAGAAAGCCCGGGAGACTTCAAGAAGCTCAAGTCCTACGTCCAAAGCCTTGACGGCAAGAGCACCCTCCCAGTCGCCAGCAACGTAGACTTGAGGCACGACTTCCCTCGGTACCGCGTCTACAAAGACAGCAAGCATGTTCCCGTCAACGGCGAATACGAACCTCTGCATATCGCAGATCAATGGACCGACGGCGACCACGTCGGGTTCCTGATCGGCTGCTCGTTCAGCTTCGAGAGGGCGCTTCGCGAGGCCGGTCTCACGCCGCAGCACGTGACGCACAACCGCAACGTGCCAATGTATAGGACGAACATCCCGCTTTGCGCTTCGGGGGTCTTCACGGGCGCGACGTATGTTGTGTCCATGAGGCCGTATGAATCGGCGGATGTCGAGAATGTCAGGGACATTACCAGACCCTTTGTGGCTACACACGGGGAGCCCATCGCGTGGGGTTGGGATGGTGCGGAAAGCCTTGGCATCACCGATGTTTCGAAGCCAGTATGGGGCGAACCGGCTATGAAAGATGATGGTAAGACTATCTTTGGTCATAATGATGAAGAATACGTCCCTGTTTTCTGGGGCTGTGGCGTCACGCCGCAGGAGGCCGTCATGAAAGCCAACTTAAAGGGCACGATCATGGGTCATGCTCCTGGACATATAATCGTATTGGATGTCAGGGAGGAGGAGATTTTCCCTGCTTGATGATTTCGTAACTATTCGAGGACGTGCGTTTCATTCGCGCACCACTCCCTGATTTCTGCGTGCGTTTCGGCAACAGACTCGAACATAATGAGTCAACAAACGGAGAACTACCTAATGGATAGGCCACTGATTTCTAGGTCGACTTTCATCGCCTTCTTGCCATTCCAACTCCGAATATGTATGCTTGCCCCTGTGATTAGGAGTAATAAAATGACTGCGTCCCTGCGTCCAGCAGGGGAATTAGCTCAAATCCAAAACGTTTCTTTTCGATATGTACTGACTCTGATGCATAGCCATGTGAAAAGCGGTATGTCCCATATGTCGTGTGTGTCAAAGTCCTCGACGAGTGCAACCTGTAGGTATTTGGTCACCTCAACATCTAAACAAGCGCATGCTTGTTGTATTACATCGACGTCTTCTTGGAGACGTGCGATCAAGCATGTGCCTGCCATCACCAACATTTGAAGAACAGGCAAGCAACCGTCCCTTCAGCAACGATAGGCTGACCTAATTTCCTGGTATCAGGCTGCCACAGCATTTGCGTCTCAGTATCGGAGCGGAATTCTAGGGCGAAGAAAAGCGGGATGGCGTTCTAGGCCTCGGTATGATGCTCAGCCATCAGGCTTCCATGCCAATACTCTATGTGGCACATCATAGAACGTTGGGTGTGAGTTATGGAGGGACCGAAATGTGTCTGCCGGCTAGGCTTTCCCTCTTCACCCGTATTCTCATGATGAAAGCCGAACCTGGAGCAAACTCGTTGGTGGACTTCAGCACCACTATCCAACAGTAGCTGCACCAGCTTCCAGCTGGCATGGATGATGGAGTTAGTCTCGTGGCTAAAGGCATTTGGAAGAGTTATTCTCTGCAGTGACTGAACCTTACTTCTTCTGATAGAGGCCCCATGAGTCATCGCATGTACAACGCTGGCCTCTTTCTCTAAGCTTATAGTAGCAACATTCGGGACACACTCGGGCACACGACGGTTACTAATCGTAGGGAGAAGACATGTTATAAGCCCCAAACGGTGCCTCTGACACAACAAGTCAGGCTATCAACCTCAGCTGGCGCTTTCTGGTTATTTCAACAATTTGTGTACGTGAACATGCCAGATAAAAGAAAGCAAAACCCTCGTAAATTAATGCGTATGAACTCGAATAAGAACCAAGAAGGAGCAACGTTGGGAACTTTGGACGTCCCTACTGGGACGTAGCAGGGGGCTCTGACTCTTCCTTCTCAGGCTTCCGACCGTAGACAGCATACCTCCAATCTGTTCAGCAGGGACAACGAGATTGCAACACAAGAATAGACTTACACATCATAATATCCGTGAATTTCTTGCTTCTTCAGCTCATTCCGCACATGGGCGCAGAAAATTTGGGTTTCTCTCACAGTCCAATCCAGCACCCGCGTGAAGATTGCCATGGTGATGGCTTCGATGCCCCGCAGGGTCGAAGTCATTGACCAGTCACCTAACTCGCGGAGTTTGGGATCTTGAGGCCAAGGGCTCATTCGCCATATCTCACGTGTTTCAACCACGTCCACAAAGCCAGCGTCCTTGAGCATCTGCTTAAAGGTAGGAGCAATAGTGATTGGGCGACCCATTTTATCGGCGCCTTCAATGAGAAGCTTTGTCCACTTGTAAATCATACAGTCCTCGGTCATATTGTCGTCGTCGCATTTGAGAGGGAATGTGTTGTCGTGGATTTCTAAGTACCCGCCAGGCTCGAGGTGACTGTGCTCAAAACATCAACTCGGTCTAACTTTCTTTGGGGGTCTCTTACTCGTAGGCCTTTTTGATCATATCTGGTCAGCTAGCGAAGCTTGAGATCATGGACCTCATGAACATGAAGTCGAATGGCGCTGACCAAGTCCATTCTTTCTCGAGGTCATCAACTTCGAAGCTGCAATTTGGTGGCACGCTTGGAACCTAGTTAGACATGTTTCATTCCATGAGTTAAGAGTAAATTTGCGATGTGTGACTTACTAGCCGGGCTGGATCGGACTCAGGTCAACGCCTATAACCCATGAATTGGTCAGATGGCTGTTCGCCTGTTCGCTCAGTGATCACGGTTTATGAAATACTGTTGCTTCAGGGTGATCATCCGCTAATTCTGGTCAGTGTCACATAACGCCGCCGAATTGTCCCAAAACAACGAGTCCTCCGACTCACCGAAGTCCAGAGCCCAAATGCCAGTTCCAGTACCGATGTCCAAAACCCTTTTGGCACCATTCTTCTTTGGGCAGTTGCACAGCTCGCCGTTCCATGTCAGAGTCCATTGGTGGTGAGTGATATCTTCAAAATGTCAGTTAACATCCGAGCTACCACGGCTTCTTCCCCTCACCTAGTCGATCCTGCTCGCGCTTGGACTGTGGTAAGTCCGACCATTCTCTCTCCGATAGTCCAAGATGCTTGACCGGATAGACGCCAGGGAACCATCGGAGCTATCGACTGAAGAGACTTCGTCGTCGGTCCGAGGATCCTTTCGAATGTCAATCCAAAAGAAGAGTGAGCCTGATAAGGCGGAAAACTCACATCCTCATGCTGGTCGGCGGTGGGCTCAGTCATTATGCTCACGCTACGCTCCCAGGGGGCTAGTTCCTGAGTTGCATAATAAAGAAGAAGAAGACGATGAGAGAAATAAATGAGGGGTAGAAGTGTTTACCCTTCCCTCTCGTCTTGGCTGTTGGCGCGGAAAATCCTGAACCTCGTCACGAAAAATCATTGGACTGCGCTGTTGTTTGTTGCTTCATCCCTGCATGTGGAGCTTCCATCTGGAGCTGCTTCCGTGTATGGAACCAGAAAACTACGAGGCCGACGCCAAGCGACCCAGCGACAATTCGCATGCATCATACGAGTTCGAATTCCGAAATGCGTTCGCAGTTGAGCTCGCGGTATGCATCTGGATGGATCCAAGGCCCATCCACATATCCTAACCCGGCGGCATAGCTTTTCTAAAAGTACATAGCATGGCTGGTGGGCGAAATGGCCTGCCGCTTCGTCTTTGATTCGCACATCCTTTCACCTTTTTACAAGTGTTTTCAAAGTCCAAAAGTCTTGGTCCAACTGGGCGAAAATCAAAGTTCGCCCATCACCTAGCCAGTGGTTCTGGAGAGTAACGGAAGCTGGAGGCACGATAAGGAAGTAACACCAAGCCCTAGTACAGAATCAAAGCAGGAAAGTTTCGGCCGTTTGGATTGTTATTGCATCGACCGCGCAGTATTCTGTTTCAGTTTTATCGCTTGATGGAAATTCATTTCTCCAGCAGAGACTGATCGGTGCAGGCAACGATGTGCACCATGCTGCGTAGGACATCGGCTCCGAACTCTTAGCCGCCGCCGAACCGGCCCCGCTCCGGATGCGCCGCCGACGATCATCAACCAAGATCTGAGCCGACCTAGATCAGGTCCATCTGCCTCCGTCGTAAGCACTCTCATCGCCTGCTCAGCAACATCCCAGGGTTTTTTTTTTTTTTTTTTTTTCCCTTTTCCCTTTTGTCCCGTCCAAATCCCGAATGACTGTGAGCTGCGAGGGTTTGGGTCTTGAAAAAAAAGGAGAGAAAAAGGGACAAACATTTATTCTAGACAGCACGTGTCGTGCCGTCCTACAAGCCTTGGATAAAACGCGATAAGCCTAATCGGCGTACTCTGTAAATTAATCATCAGAATGCAGAGTGAATTTCATGCCTCAGCAGTTGTGCTTGCAATTGAGAACGAGAGCACACGGGATTTTCATCCGGACGTAACATCACCGGGCATAGTCCTCGTCATGAGCGGAATCGTAGCAGCAGACAATCTGCTTCATTTTTTTACTTAGCCAAAGGAGAATTGAGGCAAAGCACACAGTCGTCGTCATTCAGGCAACTTTCGGGAAGAAAATGTCAGTCTTCCACATTGCATTTGGCCCACCGCTTGAAACCCGTAGAAGTCTGGACTTTGGACCCGTTCGGACCAAGGCAGAAGCGATATGGGAGCCCGAGCCATAGAAATCTCCGGGGCCGGCTTTACCAGCTCTGTCGGACCTGACCCAGATCCTCGGTATGTGGGAGGTCAAGTCTTAGCGAAGCAGTAAGTTCCCTGATAGCTCTGGTCTTGCAGGTTCCATCACGACCCACTTGTATCTCGCGTTCGGTCACCTTCCATGCTGAAATTCGCCTTGCGAGATTCATGGGATGAACGCGGAAAGGAATTTAGCTTGTAGGTCCCTGCCTGACGCCCTGGAAAATGGCAACCCGAAAGGAATCGCGGCAAGGGCCAATTTTTATCTCGAGCATCACCATTGCAGGTGTATTCCGCAATGGAGTCGGTGCGTGCGGGTCCCGCCAGGCGTGCACTCTCTGCGGGCTGCGCCGCCTGTATCGTAGTCCCATCGCACTTCTTTGCGTAGGCAGTGGGTGCTGAGACCAGAGAAGATTTTGTATTGATCCCCAACGAATCTGGGTCTATGTGAGAAAAGATTGAGTCTTGGCGGAGTTGTTGTTACACTAAAACGAGCCTGGCAGGCTTCTGTCGGGCAATTCCTTCGCTGTCGTCCGAACTCTTCTGCAGATCTGTTTGAGATCTGCATGGCCTTCGTTGATCAGTATGAAATCATCCACTCTTTTCAATTTCATCGCGGCCCTTGGCCTGGCCAGTGCATCCACTTTTGCACGAAACGGCACCTACTCTAACTCTAGTTACACTTCACTTAACCAGAGAAAGGCATAGTGAGTAAAACTAGACCCACTGAACATATCTAGACGAAGTCTATCCTACAGATAGGGCTGACTGCGTTACATCACAGGCACACTCCCAACAATGATGAGAAGGCCGACTACCCGCAGGCCATCAAGTGCTTGATGGAGTCTCCTTTCAAGAGCGGCAGTACCGGTTCTGTTACTCGATGGGATGAGCTGCCGTCCTGCGACGTCGAGCAGTCCAACTTCATCCACAGTATTGGGTATGTTCATATCCTGCTGGACTCTCTTCGCTGCAGCGCTCACTAACATTCCGACCAGTGCTTTCCTTCCTTAACACCGTCTCTTCCTCCGCCTTCAGGAGATCTTCCTCCAGACCGAGTGCGGCTACAAAGGTGCGCTCCACTACTGGGATGAGCAGCGCGACCTTGAGGTTCTCGGAAACATCAAGAATGCTTCGGTCTGGGGATCCGACGAGTTCAGCTTCGGCACCAACGGCGTGGACAAGACTGACGGCGTCAACTGCGTCATTAACGAGGCTTTTGCCAACATGACCCTCCACACGGATCAGGTCTACAGTGTTGACTACTACAATGAGTACTGCCTGGCTCGTCAGTAGGACCAGAATGCCTAGGAGTTTGCCAACCAGACCAACGTCAACACCTTCACCAAGGACAACTACAATAACATCAACTTCTGCTACGTCAACTCACCTCATTCTCGCAGTCACCTGGCCACCGGAGGAACTATAGGAACCCTCCATCATATCCCATAAAAAAGAGCCTTGCTAATGCTTTCATTTCTACAGATGGAGAGCCACAATGCCAGCCCTGGTGACCCTGTCTTCTTCCTTCACCATGCCAACCTCGATCGTCTGTGGCAAAAATGGCAAGAAGCCAATCTGACCGCTCGACTCAGAGATATGAGCGGTCAGATCATTCCTCCCACCTTCATCATGGAGCAAAACAAGTAGCTGCACCCATCCAAGGCCTACACCGACTACGGTGGTGACCGGGGCAACGAGACGACTCTTAATCATGTCCTCTGGATGGGCGAAGTTATGCCGAATAAGACCACTGCATATTTCATGGACCTCAAGGGAGAACTTATTTGCGCCGACTAAATTGACGCGGATTACTGAGCGCATTTGAGTTTTCGTGTTGTATGTGATAATATGATACCCGACGCTGCACATAATATGGAACGCTAGGATTAAATTATTTCATGATACCACATAGATTTTGGACTTCAAAATATAGACTGCACAGACTCGGATTGAAATCGTTTGATAAGCATGGATTACATTTTTCTTTAACAACATTACTCGTATTAGAGCTTTCCGTGTGTCTTACGTTGGTTTGCCGTCCTTGCAACTGGTATTCCGCGAGTAAAGGCAACAAGAACTCGGCCTCGAACAACGTCGAGACCACCAATCTTACTGGTCTTTTTGAATCTTCTCCAACTTGCAATTTTGCAAAGTTCGATTTTCTGTGTTGCATAAGCCTTAGATACCAACATAACAGAGTCTCTTCAGAGCTGCGGCATACCTTGTGTGTGTTTTGACATGAGCTCCCCAGTCAAGCCGCAGACCGGCGCAAGATTTCAGCATCTGGGAGCAATTTCGCTTCGCTGCCGCAAAGTTGATGATTGCTGACGCATTAGGATATGGCGTGAAGACTTTCCAACGCATGACTGGACGAGAACATCTCGAGGTGAGGTTGGGTACAGAATATCAGATGACGCTGAGACCAACAGTTCCAGTCAACTCTCCGGCGAATGGACTTGAAGGTCGTGTATTTAGTCATCTAGCGTCTCAAGACAGCAAACAGCGTTAGTATTGCCGGCAAATGCAAGTGCTTGCTTTCCTGATTAACAGTGCTGATTACGTTGGAAGTCGATTGCTTGATCCTAGTCAGAGCATCGCAACTCTAAGTCTCTTACTCGGTCTTTCGTAGGGTCCAAATTTCCCTTGCAAACTCTTAAGGGAAGGACCTGCCGCAAATGAAGCCCCTTGACTCGCCCCGTTGCGGGGTTGAGCGTGCAATTAGACCGGCTTTCGTCTTTACTTCTAGGTAATGGCCTCCTATACTTCATATCCAGCTGAGAAGGCAGGTCTCACGAGTCCCAATATTAGCAGTCTACAAGCTGTGCCCCAGGAGATACAGATTAGAGTTCAGAAGTCAATGACCAAGAAGCCGTATGCGCGTACGTTCTTCTGGTGTCCCAATGATAGCAATCTACTAGCTGTGTCCCAGGAGATACAGATTAGAGCTCGGAGCGGTGCTCAATTGCTAAGAAGCCGTATGCCCAAGGATCGGTTGGGTTCACTGAACATGCAAATCCCTACAGCCGGATAGACTTTCGCTTGTCCCAATCCCCACAGCTGGCGCATTCCTTATCTTTCAATCACGACAAATTACGGCCATCCTATCTCGCCCCTCTCCGGTCCAGATATCCTGGAGGGGCTCAGAATCCGACCCCGCAAAGCTTGGTCAGATGGCAAGCATGGGGCGAGCATGACAAGAGATCGTCTGGTCGTATCTGACCCCCAAACGCAAAGGTTATTGAGCCCCTTATCTGACTGCCATGTTTCATTTAATAACCCACATTGCGCCATCGGAACTCAGTGTGCGGCACCATCAAACGAACACCATTAGGCACCATCGATTAAGCATCGTCCATACTCCTACACCTTTCTCCCCCGAGGACCAAGGCATCATCTATCGCTCTTGGTGCAATAGGAGCACTGGGCAGTTCTAAAATTGGACCTTTGACTTTCTCTCCTTCGAAGATGGAAGTCAAAACCGAAGGAGACGTCGAGGTTGGACGACGCGACCATGAATCCACCCACAAGACCAGCCTCGTCGAGGTCGACCATGGAGCGGACACTCAACTCCATAGGCGATTAAGAAGTCGCCATATCACAATGATCGGTATCGGCTCTTCAATCGGCATGGGTCTATGGTTGGGAAGTGGCAAAGGTCTAGTCGCTGGCGGACCGGCCGCCTTGTTCATCGGATGTGAGCATCTCCTAGACTCCTCCCCCAACCACCATGGTGTACTTCAAATTATTGACAAGTCCATTTGCAGTCATCATCGCCAGCTCCATGGTGTGGGGCGTCTCACAGTCCATCGGAGAGATGGCTGTCATGTATCCTCTGCCCTCTGCCTTTGTCCAATGGACCAACAAGTTCGTCGACCCCGCCGCAGGTTTCGCCCTTGGGTGGTGCTACTGGTTCAACTACTGGATCGCTGTCGCGAACGAGCTTCAGGGCATCGTCACTGTGTTGTCGTTCTGGAACACTTCGGTACCAAAGGCCGCATGGCTATCTATATTCTGGGTCGTCATCGCCCTCATCAACGTGGGCGCGGTGACTCTCTTTGCCGAGGTCGAGGTCGTCATGGCCGCAATCAAGTTCGGTTGGATCTTCGTCGTCGTCATCGCTTCGATCGTCATTTCAGCCGGCGGTGCACCAAACCATGAAGCCGTTGGCTTCCGATACTGGAACGAAGCACCTTTCTTGAACGGGTTCAAAGGCTTTCTGACTGTCATGCCGGTGTGTATCTTTGCACTCTCCGGATCCGAAACGACTGGATTGGTTGCCGCTGAGCTGGGGAACCCGCGCAAAGCTGTCCCCAAGGCAGTGAAGTCCATGGTCCTTCGACTTGCAATGTTCTACCTGATGGGTTCTTTGATGATCACGATCACTGTTTCTCCGAAAGAACCCAACCTCTTCGGCAGTGGAGCCCACGCTACCGATGCCTCCCCATTCGTCATCGCCTTCAAGAATGCAGGTCTCAAACCACTGGCCCACATGATGAACGCTGTCATCTTCTTATCGGTCTTGTCTTCTGGAAGCATCAACGCATACGCCGGGTCTCGTACCCTGGTTGGACTCTCAGAAATTAGCATGGCACCCTCGGTAAGTAATCTTTGTTTTGGGGGTTCCTCAAGCTTGTAATCGTTCCCTAACAGTATATCCTGCACAGTGGATGAAGAAGGCAGACAGTTGGGGACGACCTTGGTATACGCTTGTGCCAACGCTGTTGATCGGTGGCGGTCTTTCATATTTGAACGTAAGCAACACTGGTGCTGAGGTCTTCAGCTGGCTCTCGAGCTTGGTCTCGCTTTTCACCCTATTTGGATGGTCCATGATTTGCCTATCGCACATCCGCATGCGACATGCCTGGAAGGTCCAAGGCCGAAACGCGAAGGATCTACCATGGAGGACAAATACGTGGCCTTGGGCAGCCTATTGGGGATTGACGTGGTGCATTATCTTGACCATCGTCCAGTTCTACTTGGCAGTCTGGCCGTTCAACGGGGAGACATCAGCCAAATCCTTCTTCTCGACCTATGTTTCCGTTCCGGCTGGCATTATTATCTACATTGCAGCAAAGTTCTTCTACGGCGGACGTCGCTGGCTTGACAGCCGGTTGATAGACCTGGACGCGGATCGAAGGTTCTACTACTCCGAGCAAGAAGATCCTGAGGTCAAGAAGTCTTTGGTCGCTAGATTGCTAGCGTTCCCTAGATTTTACTGCTCGTAAACAATTGGATGCATTCAGGCCCTGGAACGCGAGCAAAGGTGAGGCCCAGAAGAAAGCGAAATTTGTTGCGATTCATGGTCTGCGTCGATGGAAGTTTAAAGGATGTTGTGAGACTTAATGTAGCAAATTTCCAGGAAGGAGGACATATTGAGTGTTATAAGAAAATAGTATCGAATTATTCCACAGTCTATAAGCGAGAACTAAATTACATATCCAGCCACAACCAATCAAGATCTATCGTCTTAAAGTCTGAACAACCACCCCATGGGAGAATTTTGACGCCGTGGAGGCAATTAGGCAGAGCAGAAGCTCCAGCTGCTCTCAATACCCCAAGAGATACCGCCAGAGATTCCGGGCTGGTAAGAGGCCGCAGATGGGGAATACTGCTGGCTGAAGAGGCTGCAGTAAGTTCCCTTGGCGACGCCATCCTGCTTAACCATGAAGGCGTTGAAGAAGTTGCACTTCAGGGGGCTGTAGCCGAACCAGCTGGCCCAGGAAAAGAGACCAACGGAGAGAGAGTTCTTGCTGTTCTGGGCAGCGGCGTAGGCAGCGCAGACACCGACGTCAAAGGGACCGGGGAAGAACTTTTGGCCCATGCAAGTGCTGGGGTGGTTGTGGACCTTGCCGCCGCAGCTCTTGGGGTTGTTCCAGCCGGAGGGGTTCTGGGGCTGGGTGTTGTTGGTCTTCTCGTATCCGTTGGAGGCGGTCACGACAACCGAGAAACCGGCACGGCCCTGGCCAGAGTTGGTGGCCGCGGCCTTGTCGACACCGGAGCCCCAGAGGGTGCACTTGAAGTTGGAGATGGAAGCAGGGTTCGTGCAAGAGCATTGCTCGGGGTTGATGGAGGGGTCACGCTCGATGTAGATGTTGATACCGGTGCAAAGATCAGCCTTGTCACAAAGAGCAGCGCACTGAGCGACATCGTAGCTCTTCAGGGTGTAGAGCCCGAGGTAGGTGTTGGCGGTAACGGCGGCGTTCAGATCCTTGAAGGTGGCAGCATATCCAGAGGGATCCTGAGCGTTTTGTGCCATCTGGTGGAAAGGCTGGTAGGCCTCGAAAGCCTCGACGGTGTCAGGCTGAACCTGAGCTCCGTAGCCATCGGGCTGGACAGCGCAAGGGTCCTCGGGGTTGATGAAACCGCAGTAGGTACCAACCTCGTAAGGAGCGGAGCATGTGGACGCAGTGGTAAAGGCGTTGGTGTTGGTCCAGCTGATAGGAGTGCAAGTCGAAGGAGCGGAAGTAATGGCAGGAGCCGTGGTGATAACGGCAGTAGAAGTAATCGCCGGAACCGAAGTGGTCGGGGTCACGGTAACAGCTTTGGGCGTGGAGGTGGAGCATCTGGTTGAAGCCACGGCTTTGGGGGTTGAGGAAGTGGTAGCATCCCAACCAGAGCCGGAGCCCCAGCCCGAAGAGGAGCTGCCACCACCAAGGCAGAAGCCGAGGAAGCAGAAGGTGCGCTTCTCCAGATCACCGGCGGCAACGGACTGAGTGGCGCTGGCGGAAGCAACACCGGTAGCCGCAGCGGATGCGGAAGCGGCGGCGGAAGCCGTGTTATAAACACCAGTCTGGCCCGTGGCGGTCACGGGCGGACCGAAAAGAGAGGGGCCGGCAGCAGAAAGAATGGCCGCGAAGTCCATGGGCGCGTTGACCGCGGGGGAAGCAGACGCAAGACCCGCGAGGGCAACGACAGCGAGAGTGTTGAGCATTTTGATTCTTGGTTGACTGGAACGGGCGAAAAGCCACTGAGTGTGAAGAGTCTCTGACGAAAGAATGTAGTCAGGCGAATGCTGAATGTCGGTTGAGGAGTGATTGAAGCTGATGAGGTGAAGAGAGAATAAGACTGCGTAGTCTACGGATCGATGGTGTCCTTATAGCCGCATCTTGATAGATGACCGCATACCCAACATCGCACGTTCAGCTGGCCCCGAGTCGACTTCTGCCCCTTGTCGCGCTTCTCGGCAAGAAGATGCCGACGACCACTTCGTACATCTCCGAGCGCTCCCAGATTCGTGGGTTTGTCAACTCGTAGCTCGGGTTGCTAGATGTCATAGCCCTTAGTGAACGGTGAGCCCGGCGTAGACAGAATCCACTCCATAGTCGTTCGGGTTGACTAGCCACCGATGAGCACAACGGCACATCAGGCAATGTTACAGCACTCTTCACAAAGGAAAAGAAATTGTCTCAATGTTGATGCTGAGTAGTTCTTCTTCTTTGTTCACCCGTACCTGGCTAGGCTAAATGGGCCAACTCCGGATTCTCAACGACGCTTTGATCGCTCTCAAATTTGACAGGATGACGCAAGAGTCGGGAGAGGGTTGTTGGCCTCCCATTCACCGCGTCTAGCTACCAAAGGTCCCCTGGAAATGTCAACATCGCGACGTGCGCTCGTACTCAAGAGAGCCTAGTTTAGTTATGCGACGGTGCAAGGTTGCTAGCGAGAGGATCCTCCAGGAGACATAGCAAAAGATGGCGACCAAGCATAGCGGTTGAGCTCCATACGAGAGAGCTAACGTCTGTGGGCATCAACTTGTCCAGACGATCGCAACTTAAGTCGGCGACCGGGCAGAAACTTTCGGAGAGAGACCGAGTACAAGCTTGTCCTTGAGTCTGACGTTGTAATTGAAACTTTTACAAAACCCCCGGGAAAGACATCGTTCAGCGAGGCTCCTCATGTTGCTCATGCCAAGATTTTTTGGTTACGGCATCCCGTGTGGAAATAGCCTCAATCAGTCCCCAAGTCTTGCATGGCACTTGATGTTGTGTACGGCATGTCGGCAGTGGCGGCTGATGGCGCCAGTCAAGTAGGATTTAGCCTCACCTGAGTCTTTGTTGAACAACCGGCCGTCGTCGTCCCAGGGACGGCCGCGCGTCAACAATTACGGACGCCGAAGCCGAGGAAGTCGTACGACGAGTCGGCCGGTCATTGACTTTACGGTCACAGTACGTAATCTGGCCTTACTTGATCTGCTCAAGCTTGGAGGGAAAAGGCGCCTCCTGGACTCCAGTCGCGATTGAAGCTAAAACTCAAGCCATCATACTGAAGAAGCTTAGTTGGTAGCTATTTCAGCGGTCGACAAATACGGCTAGCCCGGACCGACACCAGAGGATAACAAAGGGGCATGTCGGCAGCCGAGGTTGGATTCAACGAAATCAATTGGAAGGCGTGCGGTGCCTTGTTTAACTCTAGACTGATCACTTTGGTAACAGCGAAGAAAATGCCGCGAGGGAAGGGTAGGGTCGTGGCAGCGATCCGAAGAGCTTTTGGCTATTCGTTCAGGCAATATCGTGCCAGGCAATGACTGAAGTGACTTGGCTCGCTTACGTTGAGTTCAATCTGCTCTTCACTCCTTGACATGACACATGGTACACCAAGATTATTGTCAACATGGGCCCAAGCAAGTCTCGAGGTTGACGGTCCTCCGTACGGTCGGCCATGCGGCTCAATCGGCCATGCTGCCAAGAGTGACAAGCTCCCTTTCAATCAATGGCAGAGCCGAGATACGGGCCGTTCTCGGCGTCAGTCGCCCCTCCTCTCGGCAAACACCAACTAAAGTAGTGCTAAGAGTCGGTCGATGTATGGCAATGTCCCGCTGAGGCCGAGGTATCGCGCAATCGCTACGAACAAGGCTGGTCAGTGCATGAAGAAGCTTGTGACGAGCTTTAGCTTACCTGAGCCTCAAGTAACGTTCGTTTTTTTTCCTTCCTTTTCTTTTCTTGTATATACGTTTTGGGGGTTGTACGCTGCAACGTATCTGCAGAAACAAAGGCCAGCCTCTCTCGACGAGAGTCTCCAGCGAGGGGGTATCATAGCATGTCTTCGTCTTCGTCGTAATCGCCGTCAGCGCTGCCACGCTCTTCCTCCTCTTCGCGCCTGCTGGCTTCAGCGCTCGCGCCAATCTTCCGTACGCCTTCTATGATGTTCAGGAAGAAACCGCGGCTCTCGGATAGCTCCATGGCTCCCACTCCGCGGAGACTCATCACGCCTGCCACCTCGCTCAAATCTTCTGTGCTCTTGCGCAACTTCGCAGATCGAACCTCTTGAAGATCTCGCAAAAGTGATCTGACTTCAGAAGGAGATGCTATGTCGTCGATCGCGTGAGCCAGGAGCATCTCTGCAAGCTCGAACCAGTGGTAGGGCAGGGCGCCTGACGGGGCATCGGCCGTACAGGACGGCAAAAACGGCGGCGAGAGCGTCTCGTCGTTGCTGATGCCATATCTTCGGGCATTGCCCCGGGCATCTGCTTGAGCTGGAGGCGGCGGCGGCGGCGAGAAGGCGTCGGGCTCGGTCGTAGTTTCGTGGTGGACGATCTGGGCCAAAGACGTGGGATGGAGCCATGGCGGAGGGACAATGTTCGCTCGACGCTGTTTCTTGAGGAGGATGGCCAGCCACATGGGCAAATTGGCGCGTGCTGGCGGTCGTAGAGCTGGGGTCGCACCCTGCAGGACGTCGAGGCACGTCAGCAAAAGATCAGATCGCGACGCGTCGCGGGGGAGAGGGGCTCACGCTTAATAGATCAATGCTCTCTAATCGCTGGCGTGGGACAACGGTCACCAATTCCATTTCGCACAGAAACGCGACTTCAGCGGGTACGAGACCCGACGGCAGAGGCAAAGCCATTTGGTGTTGCGGGGAGCGGTAGCGATCGCCGGTCTTGACGATGTCGGAGCTTAAACTTGTTGCGACATGCTTCTGGCGGTGGGAAGCGCGTAGCGGGGGCGGAGCCTGGAATGAGCCGGCCCGGCGCGTCTGTAGCGGGGCAACTTTGGCACCTTCACCTGCATACTACCATCGCTGAGTACGTACCTTCTTCGGAGTCGGGTGGCAGCTCCGATGTGGAGGTAGCAGCCACCGAGTCCCACCTGGCGCCGGCGGGCCGGATAAGATGCGGAAAATTCAAGCCAAGTCAACAAGGATTCGCGTGAGGCTAGGGGGCAACCGCCCAGCTGAGTCTTG
The DNA here is from genome assembly GCA_026260285.1 of Colletotrichum sansevieriae. Lineage (NCBI taxonomy): Eukaryota > Fungi > Ascomycota > Sordariomycetes > Glomerellales > Glomerellaceae > Colletotrichum > Colletotrichum sansevieriae. The sequence goes on from JAOQIF010000334.1 coordinate 76,558, forward strand.
CCCTCTTGCCCTACTAAACGAGCCGCGGCTAGATTGATCTTCCTTCCCGTGCTTACTTGACCAGGCCAGATGGCCCGACGCGATCGACACCTGCAGCTAACTCTCGGTCAAATCGGCGAATGCACGGCGAGCCGCAGTATCACGACAATAAATCGCGTCAAGGGTCCAGACCCATTTCCAACCCGCGTTTCACGCAAGCAATCCTGACTACGCCAAGGACAAGGACCAGGAATGGGGAGAAAAAAAGAAGGCGGTTGAACTGCGGATGAATACGGGCATGACAACCCATGCTTTCAATTTGGAAGAGTCGGGAGGACTCCGGCAATGCGCGCGAAGTACCCTATGAAACCCGCGAGCCAATTACTACAGTACGACCGACTAATAGTTGCGTGCAGGATGATCCAGCTTCCTTCGTCCAGGGCCCTTATGTAATCGTACCTGAGAGATCTGTGTCACCTGCTTTCCGTCAACGGTTGCTTCTCAAGAAATGCCGATCCCACCCCTTCCCACTGGACATAACCTCCCTGGTCGGGATCCTCCGACTCGTCCCATACAGAGTTCCCGCGCGCGTTGCAGCTCCACCGTCTACCATTCCGTATTTCCCAGGCGCGGCATACGGTGACCCCTAAACAACGGTCAACAGATCAACCACTCAGGAACGGTCAGCCCGGGTAGCGTGGTCGCGGTTGCTATGGTAGCCTCGTTCCATTTACTCAGTTCCAGCGACCGACACCGCCAACAACTGGGATCAAAAACCTCCATATTGAAGACAGGCGAGAAAAGACTTGGCTGTGTCCGAGTCATTGATGACGAAGCCTTCCATTCACTCCGACATCTCGTCCGAATACTAGCTGCCTACCCCGGCTCCGAGTCAAAAACTCAGGGAGGAAGTGAAGAAGAACTGCAGGATCTCCTCGGGCGGCCTACACGTACTGTACTGCGCCGTACGCCGTGCATCCAAGCCCACAGGGGCCACAGTCCAGCCGAACGCACCCCACCATCCATCTCAGTCAACAAGCATCTCCTATTCGGACTCCCAAGGCTACCTTGAGGGGAACTTGGTGGCGCACAGCGCCTCCGCCCAGGCGCTTGCACTTGGCCCCTGGCGTTGGCGCCCCGTTGGGACTTGCGTTGCCGCGGGAAAGGCGGCCGCCTGGCCGCCTGGCCGCCTAGACGTGGAATTCTTTCCCTGGGCTGCTTCTTCGTAGAAGTGGAGTTTTTCAGCTGGCATTGCATGTCACCGCTCAGCATTTATTTTCATTCTTCTTTACAAACCACGCGTGGCGGCCCGATGCTGCCTCCAATTGTCAGGGTCGGTGGTTCCTGACGGGCAGCCACGCAGTGTCTGCGGGCATGATTCCGTTGTGGATCTAGATCATGCTAGCCTACAGTAGTGTTTCGGCCACGGCATCGGCTTTGAAGCGGTCATCGAGCCCTGCTGCTGTAGGTGGTCAACGATCTCATTCTCTCCGCATTATTCTTTGGCTGAGGTCCCCATCGACTAGAAGGGGGTAGGGAATCCGCAGCGGCGCCATCAAGAGCCTTTCTAGGGCTCTGGCGCCGCATTTGTGTTTCCAAAGAAGGTTGCTATTTGCCGATTTTTCTCCACCAACGCCCGAGAGCCCTATACTACCTAACGTCGACTGGGGTTCTTTCAGCTGCCTCTAGGAGAAGATTGTCTGCTTCTGGCATCCGTCGCAACTTTAGCCATGGCATTACCGTCCGGGAAAGTCGAATTCGGCCAGCCCGAGTTCGGCAAGGTCGCCTTCAACAAGCCATGTGGCACTTGTCGACGTCGAAAGGTGAGATGCAACAAACAATTGCCCTGCGATACCTGCCTCAAGCAGGGCGCCGCGGCCACCTGCGCCTACGATGTCCCAAGAGAAGCCACTCCCGAGAGCCAACAACGGCTCCAGGAACGGGTCAGCCGCCTGGAGAAGGAGATTGAAGAGCTGAAGGGAATGGCCGCGCGAGGTGAACCGTTGAGGGCTCCAAAGATCCCGCTTCTGTCGACAACTCCGTCGACTCTCAGCGAGTACCACGTCGAAGAGTCCATGGCAGGCGACCCGGGAATCCAAGTGGACGACGAAAACGTGTCTTTCTACCTCGGTCCGAATTACTGGCTCAGCATCCAAGACTACAACTACGAACCCCGGCATCTGTATCGCATCGAATCCGACAAAACCGGCAAGAACCCAGATAGTCCTACTGCGTGGCCAATTGGTAGGAACCCAGCACTACCGGATCTTTCCCACATGCATCTCGATCCGGGAAAGGAAGATATCTTGACCGACCTCTTCTTCGCGCATGTCGAGCCGTTTATAAGAATGTCTCACAGTACTCACTGGCGGCAGCAAATTACGGATTTTCGTGTTGGCGTCAGCAAGATTCCCGTGGAAGTGGAGGCTGCCATCTTTACGACCCAGACGATGACGGTTGCGGCCATGCCGGCGAGTGTTATTCAAGAAAAACTGGGAAAGTCCAGAACAGACGTTCTACGACATTTGCAAGAGGCCTCGCAGCTGGCATTGGAGCGGGCAGACATTCTGCGCAGCAGAAAACCACTAGCCTTTATCGCTCTGTTATACCACATTGTTGGTTATTTCCTTGATTCTCGCTCAAATTCGCCCTTCTTCCAAACAGAAACCACTGACGTCTTTTAGCAAATGAAATTCATTGTTGGGGATGGAGAAGTTGCTGTCGCTCTGTTAGGGTTGGCCGGTCGCTTCGGGACGCGAATTGGACTGCACCGTGATCCGAGTCACTACCCAACGTATACGCCTTGGGTCACGGACATGAGACGAAGGATATGGGGTCATTTTGAGCTACTGGACAATCCGGTCTACAACCTCGAGGGCGCTGATTCTGGCCTACCGTTCATCTCCGATACACAGCCCGCCACGAACGCGAACGATGGCCAGTGGACGCCGACAAGATTTGCCAAACCGAGCTTTGTTCCCTCAGACCAAGAAGGAATTACGGACATGTCCTTCCCTCTTGTGCGCAATTGTCTCTGTAAAACAATGGCATCAGTCCTCAAGAGAAGAAATAGCTCAACTCCCGAAGAATTGAGCCGAATCATTGACCAGACAGACGCTTTTCTGATGACGAAATTCATGAGTCATGTTGTACCGACCAATCCAATCCACTCGCTTCTACTCTCCTTCTACAGGAGCGCAATGAGGAGCATAAGGCTTTTAATACACCAAGTCCACGCCCAAGGTACGCCTGGTCAGGACCCTGAATATCGGGCCAAGTAAGCTTCAATTGTGTCCGAAAAGAGCGTATTCCGGAGTGCTAATTCTTCTGAATGCAGGTTCTACCAGGAATGCGTCGAAATTCTGGAAGAGATGGAGCAGGGCGAGAATATCGCAGTACAAAATCTTTGGGGCTGGCTCTACCGTTGGCCGACCACACCTTGCCTCATATTCAACGTCCTGATAGGATTACGCGATCAACCAAACCATCTGATCACGGACCGAGCCTGGCGACAGATCAACGTGGTCTTTAGAAGACACAACAACGACAACATAACCATGCGCAAGTTTGCCGCGTGGCGCGTCATCGATGAGCTATGTGAGGAAGCCATGCACTACCATAAACAAAGATCCCACGAAGGGGCGTGGTATACTCGGAGATTGGATAAGTCTGGACCGGTTGCATCTGCAAAGGGAAAAGAGACGGTCTCCCTAGAGAACGCAACCATTGAAGATATTCTGGGAGACGTTCGGATGTTCGGACAACCAAGCGCTGCCCACGGGAGTGTTGTCGGTGGCCCCGGCTATTTTGTGCCCCAACAGGCTCTTCCACATACAGCTTTTCATGCTGCTTGGGCTCCGCCGGGCCAGCCTCCGGGACACAGTCCGTTCCCAGTAGACACAGGATCCACCAACGACGATGATGAGGAAGAAATGTGATCACAAAGCACAAGAAGAGGGCTCAAAATGAGACATAGTGGTGGATGAGAGCATTTTTAATGGTGCTGCTGCTCTACGAGTCGGCAATACATGCAACGCGCCCAGATTCTACCCCGCCAATACCCGAGCCACTTTCAGCAAAACAAGAATTAGACGGAGGAGTCCCCATGGCCAGTAAAAGCTCGAGTTTCAGCTCGTCAATGCTTACTGGGCCGGTGAGTCCTAATGTTTCCGAACGGCCAACCATCTGTTGTAACTTGGAGTCAGCCAAAATTTAAACCCAATTGATAATCTTTTTGTTGGAAGCCCAGTCGGCGGTTCGTCGCCGACCCAACCGGCGCCACGTCGGGCCATTCGGACCCACCTATTGCGCCGATTCAACCAATAGGAGGGCCAGGACCCTATATATAAGGACTACCCATATAGCTATTATAACCACCAAACCTACGATAGATAGATATCACAAATAACTATAGTATTATAGAAGAACCCTATCTTTCTAGTACTATTACCTACGTAGGATAGTTATTCCGATACTAATTAGTAATTAACTTAATAATTATAACTACTCGAGTTACTATAGATTAGCAAGGTTTATCACTACCTATAGTAGAAGAGACGTCTCTGCTATTAATATCACTGCTACTAGCAGAGGGATTGAAACGACCGTTATAAGCTATTATAATAACTATTTAATAATATCTAGGCTGCTTTACGCTTATATATAACGACTAGTTAAGTAAATAACTATAGCGATAATATCTAGGCTGCTTTATGCTTATATATAATAACCTCGATGCGAAAAGCTATAATATTACGAAAAATAACGCATACTATACCCACCTACCTCTACTACTCTATTCACAATAGCTACCCTAACTACTAAGCCGGGTAGCAACCCCCCTCCTCCTCCTACTACTTATAATAGATCTATCTAAGGATCTATCTCTAGCGATATCCCTATCCCTACCTAGCTTAAGGGTATTATCTAGCCCGACCTATAGGACAAGGTCTTCGAGATTAATAAGGAAAGCAATAATATTCCTAATATATCTATTAAATAAGTAAATATATAAATAGGCTATTAACTTAAGGTCTATAAGATTAATAAGAATACTAGCTAAGCCTTCTAGCGCGAGTTCTTATATAACTTTATTAGCTAGACTGCTAACCTATTTAGCAAAACTAACTAGAAGCTTAGGAAGGCCCTTAAAAACTATATTATTAGCTATAGAGTATAAGTTAACCTAGTAGCTAGAATAATCTCTATTAGGCTTATTAAGGCTATAACTAGACCTAAGTTCTATTACTAGAGCTAAGCCTAGTTAGATACCTATATAGATAACTTCTTATAATATCTTACTAATAACCTGATATTTATTCGCAAGATATTAGTACTTATTATGCTTATATACCTGCCTTATCTCACGAGGCCTAACGAGAGCCTCGCCTAAGCTAGCAATACCTATAACTTCTATGCTAAACTAAAAACCCCGTAGCTATAAGCCCCTCTTATAATAGCGCTAGTAAAAACTATGCCTATTAGCAGAGATAGCGTAGTTAATAATAACTAGGATATAAGCTATAATAGCCTCCTAGCTACGCTAAAGCAGTTAATAGATCTAGCTAAGCTTTATACTAATAATATAAAGTATAGTAGTACTAAATACGACGTTTTAGAGGCAAAATTAACTATCTTTTAGGATATCTATAAGAAAGTTAGGATCTAGCAATCGCAAGCTGCTAGCGCCCTCCCCCTTATACTAAAAGGCTAAGCCTGTAATTACTATTTTAACTAACTTAGTAGCGCCTAGTTAAGCCTCCTAGCTATAGTTAAGAAACTCTATAACTACTTCGAATCCTATGATACCCGCTAGGCCTACCTAATAGAGTAGCGCTAGGCTATATTAACCTAGGTTATCTATAATAACCCCTCTAAAACGAGGATAGAATGCTTAGAGATCCTCGTTAACTATATAACTAAGGT